>PVHT021183696.1:1307714-1364988 GCA_004024745.2 Catagonus wagneri
CTAGAATTAAACCCACGCACTTGTAGTCAACTAATCTATGACAAAGGAGGCAAGAATATATATTGGAGAAAAGACAGTCTGTTCAATAAGTGGTGCTGGGAAAACTGGACAGCCACATGTAAAAAAAATGAAATTAGAACACTTCCTAACACCATACAAAAAACATAAACTCAAAATGGATTAAAGACCTAGATATAAGACCAGATACTATTAAAAACTCAGAGGAAAACATAGGCCAAACACTCTCTGACATAAATGACAGCAACATCTTCTCAGATCCACCTGTTAAAGACAATAAAAAGAAAAATAAACAAACAGGACTTAATTAAACTTAAAAGTTTCTGCACAGCAAAGGAAACCCCAAACAAAAGGAAAAGACAGCCCCCAGAATGGGAGAAAATATTTGTAAATGAATCGACTGACAAGGGATTAATCTCCCAAATTTACAAACACCTGCTACAGCTCAATACCAAAAAAAGAAACAATCCCATCAAAAAATGGGCAGAAGATCTAAACAGACAATTCTCCAAAGAAGACATACAGATGGTCAAAAAACACATGAAAAGATGTTCAATGTCACTCATTACTAGAGAAATGCAAATCAAAACCACTATGAGGTACCACCTTACACTGGCCAGAATGGCCATCATCAAAAAGTCTACAAACAATAAGTGCTGGAGAGGGTGAGAAAAAGGAACCCTATTACACTGTTGGTGAGAATGTAAATTGGTGTAACCACTGTGGAAAACAGTATGGAGATTCTTTAGAAAACTAAATATAGAATTACCATTTGATCCAGCAATCCCACTCCTGGGCATCTATCCAGAGAAAACCATGACCTAAAAAGACACATGTACTCCAGTGTTCATTGTAGCACTATATACAATAGCAAAAACATGGAAACAACCTAAATGTCCATTGACAGAGGAGTGGATAGGGAAGACATAGTACATATACACAATGGAATATTACCCAGCCATTAAAAGGAATGAAATAACATTTATAGCAACATGGATGGACCCTGAAATTATCATGTGAAGCAAAGTCAGTCAGGCAATGAGACACCAACATCAAATGCTACCACTTAAATGTGGAATCTAAAAAAAGGACACAATGAACTTCTTTGCAGAACAGATACTGACTCACAGACTTTGGAAAACTTATGGTTTCCAAATGAGACAGGTTGGGGCGTGGGGGAATGCACTGAGGGTTTGGGATGGAAATGCTACAAAATTTGGTTGTGATGATTTATAAATGTAATAAAATTCATTAAGTAATAAAAAAAATTAGCAGGAAAAAACAGAAATAAAGATATATTTCAGGAGTTCCCTTTGTGGCTCAGTGGTTAATGAACCTGACTAGGATCCATGAGGAAGCAGGTTCAATTCCTGGCCTTGCTCAGTGGTAAAGATCTGGCATTGCTGTGAGCTGTGGTGTAGATCTCAGACGTGGCTTGGATCTGGCATTGCTGTGGGCTGTGGCCTGGGCAACAGCTCCAATTCGACCCCTAGCCTGGTAACTTTCATATGCTGCAGTTTCGGCCCTAAAATAGCAAAAAAAAGAAAAAAGCAAGAAGAAATAAAGATATATTTCACTTTATAAGTGGAATAGTTAATTTTAGGTGTGTTAACTCAGAGGACTTTTTATAGACTACGGTGGTGTAAATGTAGGTGTGCCTTCAATGCCCGAAAAAGACTAAAGAAATTTCTTGATTTCAAAACTCCTTCCTTCTTTTCCTAATGTACTACATTTCACAAATTAAGTAACTTGTTTTGTTAAAGCCTCTGTGTGTTATAGTAAGACAAAAATAATAAGTAGGAAGTCTAAGAAAATACAGAGATGTGTATTCTCTGTGCTTGTTTAGATGGTGCTTGCATAAACCAGCCAATTTTGGGGGTTGGAATAGTGCTTTCTTTTTTGACCCATGCAGTACATTGTTTAGAATTCTGAAAATACTCATTGCTCAGATTGATAATGCTATGAATATTAATTTCTCATTGGTTGTGCATGGAGAGTTATAGTAAAGGAATTTTTGCTTTCAGGAAGCACACAATTCAAATATTCTGTTTCCATGGGTTTTTTCCTGTATCTAATATGTATTGTGTTTTCCTATATCTCAATTAGATGTCTGGTATACTGCAGGAATTCAATACACATTTATGCAACAAATGGATAAATGAATGAATAAATAAGTGAAGGAAAATATATAAATAAATCAATTACTGAGTAATAAAACAAGTCTCATCCCTTGTATCTTATACTTCTTAATTATTTTCCCATGATGCTTGCTTTTGATTCAGGATGATTTAATGGAGTTAGTAAGGACTTTGGATTCAATGGCTACACATGTAAATCCAAATTCTACCACACTGTGTGATCTTGGCTATACTTCAGTTCTACTTTTCTGTTTTTCTCTCTGTAAATAGAAGATAATTCAGATTTTTCCAGGTTTCTCTGAGATAAAGTTAAATGTAAAATTGTGAAGAGCTAGCTGTGTGCTGCTAGCAGCTAGAGCTCAATAAATGTATTTTTCAAAAATCACTTCAAGTGTCAAGACATCTAAAAAAAGCAAAGATCTTTAAGGAAGACAAGAAAAAGAATAGCTAATTTTTATTTGAATTTTCTTTCAAGGCATGACAGTTGCCTTGAAATTGCTGAACAGGAGAACTTGTACTCCCACCCCAAAAGCAATATGCGAATAATACTTAACACAATCAAAGAGCAAGTCCCAGGGACTTCTTTCCAGTTTTTCCACGGTTATTCCTTCTATGCTAGCATTAAGGATCATTTCCCCACCAAGCAATCTGTGTAGGAAAATGTATTCTCCCCATATTTACTCAGTCCTGCTTCCCTTAAAAGTAAATACATTACTATTTAGTTCTGAGACCTTGAATACTAATTTCTACAAAAAAAAAAACCCTGAGGATTAATAATAAATAAACGCATATTAAAACACTGTATACTTACAAAATTATTAGTTATTGACTTCTCTCTTTCTGACCTAAACTAGTAGTTAATAATATAGGTTAAGCCCTTCTCTTTAATCCCCTTATAAATGAAGCTTATCACTTTATCCCATTATCCCAAATCTTTTTTCTGACCCTTCTTTGAGTGATGATTTGTTGATTCTTCCTTTCAAGACTGAAGTTCTTCCTAGCTTAAAGATTTTAGCAATATAGAAAATCAGTCATTTCTGTCAGTTGAATTGTTCCTTTCTGTCTGAGGCCACCAGAACAGGCGAAAATTCATTCTTTCTCTCTTCCTTTCTCTTTCTCTCTTTCTCTCTCTCTTTCTCTTGTCTTTTTAAGGCTGCACCTGCGGCATATGGAAGTTCCCAGGCTAGGGGTTGAATCTGAGCTGCAACTGCTGCTCTATTGCACAGGCACAGTAATGCAGGATCTGAACTGTGTCTGTGACCTACACCCCAGTTCGTGGCAATGCTGGATCCTTAGCCCCCTGAGTGAGGCCAGGGATTGAACCCATGTCCTTATAGATACCAACCAGTCAGGTTCGTCACTGCTAAGCCATTACAGGGAACCCTCCCAACATTCTATTTTATAGCATCCTTAGTACAGGAATGGCCCTTTTGTTAATCAAATGTATATAATTTGTAGCTATAGTAGATATCGTTGCAAGCGTTGGGAAGATGCAAGCAATTAGAAATAAAAGAAAATAATGAGAATAATAACAATTGACTTTAATAAAACAGCCAGGTTGTTTATATAAAGGCCTTAGATTAACTGATTTTTCAGTTTTGTATGGATAAAGAAGGAATTACTTAATTTTCACTAGAAAAATATGTTAGGAAGGAAAAAAAAACTGTATTCTGAGTATAGAAATCACAGCTAAATATTACATTTAATTTACAAGCATATTATAATTTAATAAATTGTTTCCTTGTTTATTTCAATAAGTACTCAATCAAAATAACAATTTTACAGTGTTTTTGAAATTATTTTGTATTTCCTATTCTAACTAGACCATATTTCCTGATTTATATTATACAATCGAGATGCTAACGTGTTTTCAAGTCACATCTTTCATCACCATATGCAATCCCCTTTCCAAGCCATTTGTAGCTCTTAAGCCCCTTTTATGGAGAAATTCTGGAGCCATGACAGTTTCCATGGTATTTATATTTCAAGGCTGAAATAGAACTTATGGTGGTTGGCAAACAATAGCCATGGGTAATAGCAGGTATTGTGGTCCCTAGAGCTGTTTTTGCAGACCTATCCACTCTTAGCATGATGCTAACTCAAACAATCTTTCTGCCCTGAAAATGCCTTTTTCCAGTGAGTTAGTTTTGCATAATTGTAAGTGATTTCAATCTCAGAAGCAAAGTTCCAGAGCTAGAGTTTTAGTGATTATTTGAAAGAACATATGAGCACAGCATACTCTGGTAAATTCATGCTTACATGATCCTCTGATTTTTTTCCAAATGTCATTACCTCATTGCTAATTATAACTACTATGCTTTAAAATCTTATCACTCCAGTATTGCTTTCTGTTTTCCATCTCTCTCTATATCTCAATAAATCCCAAGGAGATTTGCCTTCCCCCCAAAACCAAAACAAAACAAAAACCAACCAAACAAAAAACCTCATTTGAGCAGAAGCTATCAGAGTACAAAGCTGGATAAGGTAATTAAAAATAAGTAAGATAAGGATTTCCAGTGTTACCACAGAATCTCATACACAATCATAAGCATTTCTGTATGTGGTCATTGGAGTATAATAATAAAGGATGGATTTTGGGTTTGTGCAGTGAACTGATGCTTAACACTTCCTGAATCTCACACTGCTTCAGCCAACAATTTGTTATTTCTCTGAGCCTATCATTTATTCTTTTTCTGTTCTCTTTAGGTAGGTGAAGCCCCACAATCTTATTAAAGAAATAATTTGCAATTCTGACTATAAAAAACAGGCAGCAAATTGTAAGCCCCTCAGCTTCCCCACAACTGTGCACTTTATGCTTATATGCTTCGCGTAGTAAACACCTGGGAAACTGCCTTTTCCTCATGAAATGATTTCTCATCTGTTCTCAGAGGCTTCATGTGTGGTCAGATAAAAGGAGTGCACTAATTCTTTGAAGTCAGAGGACTTGACCTAGTAACCTAGTATCAGCCTTCAGAGAGTTCACATGTGCTATATGCTTTCCATTATCTTTTAAGTGAAGAGGTTGGGCAGATTTTTTTTTAATGATACAAGCTCCCATAAGCATTTAGGCATTCACTCCAGCTTCATGTCTCTTACCTGTCTCCCTCTTTTGCTCTTAGGATATTTTGCAATAAAGCTATGATAGCTGAAAGCAACTGGGCATTATTTGGGTGGAAAGGAGACTAAAATAAACATTTTGCCTTTCCAAAGAAATTGAACTTCAAATTATTTTCTAGAGAACTCTCCCACCCAATAAATTTTCCATCAGTGAGTCACTAAATATTTCATGTTATCCTAACAGAATTATTTTTCTTAAAGAGCTGAGACTTGGCCACAAGAGAGGAGTAAAGTGGGATGTGTTTGTGCCCATTTTGAAGGTGTTGAGGAAGTGTGGAATACATAGGTCATTGGATTATCATTTCAGAAAATTAGAATTTTCAGAAAATTAGAACCAATCCATGATAAGGAGGGGTGTCTCAAGGGCCTTTCACAAAATAAACAACGTATCAAAGTGTATTTTGTTTCCAAATATAGCTGACTCCAAATGAAAAACAAATTGAAAAGAAAAATCTCTTGTTAGAATGTGAAAGAAGGGGAAAAAACTTGCAGATATCCAGGAAATACCATAGCCAACATAGAATAAGAATCTTTTTTCTCTCTAAAGAATCACAATTCTCTTGTTGCCAGTAGTTCCTTACATTACTATTAGTCATTGCAGAAAGTTTTTATAAATCTAGTCTTAATGAATCTTGTCTGTCACTCTGTATCTTCCTGCCCCAATGTTTTGCTTCCCTTTCTTTGCATTCCAATAAACTTGCCTTTTCCATTTTTTACATATTTGAATGGAACATTGCTTTCAGTTGAATCTTAAGCAGGGGTTTCTAGTTCTTCAGTCCTGGCATTTGTCCTGTGAGGAATATTTCCCTGAGGGCTTGTCCTTCTGCTGAATGAGGGTGGGGAGACGTTTATCTCTAAGCCATCTTTTTCTCTGGGTAGTTCTACTAGGGCATTTTGCCCATTCCTTTCGTCCACGGAGCAGTGAGCTTGGGTAGCTGCCACCTCGGGTTTCTCCCAAAGGGCCATTTTCCCAGAGGAAGCTGAGCCTGGGAAAGAAGCAAGGGCAGGATTCCCTTTAGTTCCTAAATTGTGAACTTTTCTCTTTTTTTAGTAGAAGAAACACTGCCAACCTGCCTTCTTTCCTTCTTTCTACTCACATTCTAAAACACTTCTAAATGCAGCAAAGATCCTTTCCTTGGCAAAGAAAACCAGGGGACCTTTTTCAATTCCACTAAAGAAAAGGCAATTTTGGTGTGATGATTTTACTGTTACTGTGAAATAATGCTGTCTCCTCTCCAAAATGCTACCTGGCATAGTTTCACAACTCCAGGTAATGGGTAGGGATGAGGGAAGATAAACATTGGCAAGGATCACTAATTCAGAACATTAAATAATTACCTCTGCTTCTTTATGTAATTCTATATAACTTGAAAAATTTATGTAACCTTAAGTAATATAGATGTGTTGCCACATATTTAACCAAATAAGAAAATACATATTTAAACCTGTATCTTCACACCCCTGCCTTCACAATCCTTCCAGGTATGCACTGTTAAATGTTTGGGATATTTTTTCTAGACTTTTCTAATGCATGTGAGCATATGTGCACAAAAATGTAGAAAAAATAGAAACAATGATGTTATAGCATAAACATTATTCTTGACTTTTCTTTTTAACCTAAAGTACATCTAGGACATTTTCAAAAATACTCATAAATCTGAATGTTCTTTATGCTTTTTAATGCATATGAGTGTGGTGAAATGCCAAGTTCCCTTTATTTAGTATAGCAATTTCTACTGCCTTTCCTCATTAATGAAATATACACATGTATTCTTATAATTTAATCATTCCTATAATTTTTATAAGTTTCTCAGAAATTCTTGCTAAGTGTTATATTTACCATTAGGTTAACTCTGAAAATGGAAAGGTTTCTCTACAGTTCCTTACCTACTTGGTTTGTTAAAAAAGAGAAAATCAAAACTAATTTTTCTCAATAATTTTAGACATTTCTTTTTTTTTGTCTTTTTGCCTTTTTCTAGGGTTGCACTCGCGGCATATGGAGGTTCCCAAGCTAGGGGTCTAACAGGAGCTGTAGCTGCTGGCCTATGCCAGAGTCACAGCAATGTGGGGTCCGAGCCGTGTCTGCAACCTACACCACAGCTCACAGCAATGCCAGATCCTTAACCCACTGAGCAAGGCCAGGAATCGAACCCGCAACCTCATGTTCCTAGTCGGATTCATTAACCACTGAGCCACAACAGGAACTCCAATTTTAGACATTTCTGGAGGATATGTTAGCAATATGAGAAACTTTTAGGGAAGACCAAGTACTTCAAATGGGAATTGATCTGCCTTTTTCAAGTAAAGGTTTCTTGATGCACAAAGATACTAAGAAATATCAATCAATAACCTATAAAATATGTTTCCTTAATCCCATTTTTTCACTTTTAGCATTTTTTTCCATATAACATGAATTATGCGTGTAATAAATATTTATTAAATTTCTAAAGAGATCTAATCTAATGCTAGATGTAGGACATGCAAAATAATTAAATTCCATTCTGAGTTTCATGGTCTAATGGGAAGACAAACATTTAAAAATTAATTTTGAAAGTTATAAATATGAAATGATAATAATACCCTAGGAAATTCTAGTTCACTAAAAATTATATTACAAATCTGAAGATGCCATGGAATTTACAGAGAATTTGGTGAATTTTAAGGCTGTATTTAATACATAAAATTTGTGAGAAATGCAGTGGAGACACAGGGTGGCATGATTTGTTATTATGGGAACTTTATGGACTGAGGGATTGCCTACATGCCTGAAATAGTAAATGAAAAAAGGAAAAATCTTAAAACCATATAAATAAAAAGATTGCAAAATATCAAATTAACACTGGAAATCATTACCCTTCTTTTTATATCATAAGCAGTTATGAGATATAGTAAAGGTAAGACCTCGTTTAAAGTAACAGTAAAAAAAATATAAACTTTATCTAAACTTTTCAAGAAATTAGCAAGACCTATAAGAGCAAAAGTTTAAAAAAAAACTACAGAAAAACACAGAAGTGACCTTGCAAAATTGAAAGGAATGTTATTAAATCAGAACACTGAACACCATAGATATCTGTTCTAAGTGAATATACACATTAAAGTGACCTAAAAAGAAAACTATTAGGTTTGATTTAAAGTTCATGTGAAAAAGTAAATAAAGAAGAGTAGCCAAGAAAGTCCTAAAAAATACAAAAATAATATAGAATATGTATTACCAGTTGTTCAAAGTTATAAAGTCTCTATACAGTGTGATTTGGTACATAACAGGAGAGGAATGAAACAAAATAGGAAATCCACAAATAAACCCAGGTGAATATGACAATTCTACTGTTTTTCTCTCTTTGGTTTCTACACTATCATATACTTCTTTCTTCAACTTATTTTCATTTGCTCTTTTTTTTAAGTTACTTAAGGTGGAAATTGAAGTCATTGATTTGATACATTCTTTTCCACTAAAGGCATTTGGTGGTATAAATTTCCCTCTACATACTACTTTATTGGTATCCCCCAAATTTTAACATGGTTTGTTGTTTTCATTCAGTTCAAAATAATTCCTTTTTTTCTTTGCATTTTTTTTAGGGCTACACCTGTGGCATATGGCAGTTCCCAGGATAGGTGTCAAATCAGAGCTGAAGCTGCTGGCCTACACCACAGCCATAGCAACACAGGAACCGAGCCCTGGCTGTGACCTGCACCAGAGCCCATAGCAACACCGGATCCCTGACCCACTGAGCAAGGCCAGGGATCGTACCCACATCCTCATGGATACTAGTCAGATTCATTTCTGCTGCACCACAATGGGAACACCAGTTCAAAATAATTTCTAATTTCCTTTTTGACTTCTTGATTAATAGATGAGTTAGAACTGCATTTATTTTCAAATTATTTGGGGATTTTCCAAATATTTTCCTATTATTGATTTTAAATTTAACTTGTGCTCAGAGAACACACTTTGTATAACTTGATTCCTTTTTAAATTATGAAGACTTATTTTAGACCTTGAATATGGTTTATCTGTAAGTGTTCCATTTACAGTTGTAAATAGTATGTATCCTGCTGTTCAATGGAGTATTCTACAACTGTCAATCGGTTGATAATATGTATGTCAGTGTTCTAGGTCTGCTATAAGAAAATAGCACTGACTGGGAGTTTAAACCATCAATATATATATTCTTACTATTCTGGACAAGATGTCAGCAAGACTGGCTTCTTCTGAGGGTTTTCTCCTTAGTTTGTTGATGGCTGTCTCCTCCGTTTCTTCACGTGGTCTTCTGTGCATGTCTATGTCCCAGTCTCTTCTCAGACAGGCACCAGTTGTATTAGATTAGGACACACTCTAATTCCTCATTTTAATTGCATCCTTAATGACCCTATCTCCAAATACAATCACATTTTGAGATCCTGAGGGTTTGGACTTCAACATGAGGATCTGAGGGGATACAATTCAGTCTATAATGATTCGGTAAAAATATTCTGTATTTTTCCTTATTTTTGCCTATTCTACTGATCACTTCAAGAGAGATGTTGAAATCACCAACAATAATTATGGATTTGTCCATTTCTTATTAAAGTTCTATTAATTTTTTAATTTATATATTTTGCTTTTTGTAATGAGGTGTACAGTTACAATTTTTTTTCTTTTTGATGAGTTTACACCTTTATCATTATGAAATGGCTCTTTTCATTCTTGGTAAATTTTTTATGTGATATGAATAAAGCTGGTACAGTTTTTTTTTTCAATTGGTATGGATTTCTTGTAGGCGGTATAATAGTTTCCCTTAGTCTTTGTAGATAATGTATTATCTTTAAGAATATTTTTGAATTCAAAGACTTTACCAGAATTTCTTTGAAACAATTTATTTTGCATTTCAGATTTTATACACGCAAATACCCTATGTATACAAATATACACACATATAAAATATAAATTATATTGGTAAATATTTAATGTATATTATACACAAAATCAGTCAATAGTATTTCCTCTGACACTTTTAAGTCAGCTGAGAATCACCCAAGGTCTAGTTTGAGAAAGATATAGTGAATTTTGCCTGGGCTAAGTTGGATATTTTGGCCATGATATTTTAAAATTCAGCCCTTAGTTAAGAAAGTCCTCAATGATATTTCAGAGTTCAAATGAAGATCTATCTTGGTGACACACTAGAATACTTAGAACTAACACTTTGTTATTGAATGTAAGCAATAATTAGAAAGATTTTCAGAATAAAGAATTTGATTCTTCTGTACCTTTTCAATCAGATTTACAAGGAGTAAAGTTAAACCCTGTCATAGAATTTTTTCAGATCCATGTGTTATGCTTTGAAAATTTTAATAATATCAATAATTTTAAAGTATATATTTTAATGAATATTAAATTATTTGGTTATAACTCTACCTATGTAATGTCATTACAAAAGCAACATAAGAGATCTATGGGATAATATAAAGTGGGCCAATCTTTGCATAATAGTAATTCTAGAAGAATAAAAAGATAAGGGGATTAAAAATATATTTGAAGAAATTATGTCTGAAAACTTTCCAAATTTAAAGGAAACCAATATTAAGGTATAGGAAGCACAGACTGCCCCAAACAAGTTGAACTCAAATAGGACAACACCAAGATATATTATAATAAAAATGGCAAAAGTTAAAGATAAAGAGGATTCTAAAGGGAGCAAGAGAAAAGCAAACCATTAATTATAAGGGAACCCCATAAGGCTATCAGCTGATTTCTCTACAGAAACACTACAGGCCAGAAGGGAGTGGCAAGATATATTTCAAGTGCTGAAAGGAAAAAATTTGCAACCTAGAATACTCTATCCAGCAAGAATATCATTTAAAATCAAAGGAGAAATAAAGAATTTCTACAACAAGCAAAAGCTAAAAGAGTACAGCAATACTAAACCCATCCAAAAAGAAATACTGAAAGGGATTTTCTAAGTAATAAAAAAAAAAAAGAAGTAAGGAGAAATAGGATGGTGGAAACCACAATTTTAAAGCAATCACTTAAATAAACCAGCATACAGATCTAAACATGATGATGTAAAAATAAAAGGCTTCAAAATCATGCAATATGGGGAAAGTAAGAAAATACAGATTCTTTTTTATTTTAATGATGTGTTTGAGCCTGTATGACTATCAGGCTAAAGCAAGAAGATATAGGAAGGTGTTAACATACTTAAAAAACAGGGCAACCACAAATCAAAACAAAACATTACATTCACAAAACCTGAAAAAAAAAAGAACTCAAGCATAAAATAAGTGGAAATCATCCAACCAAAAAAAAAGAAAGTAAGAAAAGAGAAACATAGAATCAACTGAAAAACAAGGTCTAAAATGACGATAAATACGTATCTATCAATTATCACCTTAAATGTCAATGGACTGAATGCTCCCATCAAAAGACACAAAATGGCAGATTGGATAAAAAAGCAAGACTGCAATATGCTGTCTGCAAGAGACTCACCTTAGGGCAAAGGACACATATACATTGAAATTGAGGAGATGGGAAAAGATATTTCATGCCAATGGACAAGACAGGAAAGTAGAAGTTGTAGTACTCATATCAGATAAAACAGACTTTAAAATGCAGGTCATAAGGAAAGAGTAAGAAGAACACTATTTAGTGGTAAAAGGAACCATTCAAGAAGAGGATATTACAATCAATATATATATGCCCTTAACATAGGAGCACCCAGATACCTACAATAAATTCTAACAGACATAAAAGGAGAAATTGATGGGAATACAATAATAGTAGGAGACTTTAATACCCCACTCACATCAATGCACAGATCCTCGAGACAGTAAATCAATAAGGCAACAGAGATCCTAAATGACATAATAGAAAAGTTAGACTAATTGAAATTTTCAGGACATTACATCCGAAAAAATCAGAATATACATTCTTCTCAAGTGCTCATGGCACATTCTCAAGAATAGATCACATACCGGGGCACAGAGTTAACTTCAACAAATTTAAGAGTAGAGAAATTATTTCAAGTATCTTCTCTGAACACAATGGCATGAAACTAGAAATCAACCACAGGAAAAGAAACGGGAAAAAACTGACTACATGGAGACTAAACAACATGCTACTAAAAATTCAATGGCTCAATGAAGAAATCAAGAAGGAAATTCAAAAATACCTCAAGACAAACGATGATAAAGACACAACCACTCAAAATCTATAGGATGCCGCAAAAGCAGTGCTCAGAGGGAAGTTCATAGCAATACCTTCCTCAAAAAAGAAGAAAAATCTCAAATTGACAACTTAATCCACTACCTAAATGAATTACCAAAAGAAGAACAATCAAAATCTAAAGTCAGCAGAAGCAAGGAAATCATAAAAGTCAGAGAGGAAATCAATAAAATAGAGATTCAAAAAACAATAGAAAAAAATAATAAAACCAAGAGCTTGTTCTTTGAAAAGGTAAACAAAATTGACAAACCTCTGGCCAGACTCATGAAGAAGAGGAGAGAAAAAAACCAAATAAACAAAATAAGAAATGAAAAAGGAGAAGTCACCACAGATACTACAGAAATACCAAAAACCATGAGTGAATACTACGAACAATTGTATACCAACAAATTTGACAACCTAGAAGAAATGGGCAACTTTCTAGAAACTTACTGCCTACTAAAACTGAATCAAGAAAAAATAGATCAACTGAACAGACTGATCACTAGCAATGAAATTGAATGTCATAAAAACACCCTACAAAGAAAAGTCCAGAACCAGATGGCTTCACAGGCAAATTCCTCCAAGCACACAAATAGGAAATTATACCCATCCTCCTTAAAATTTTACAAAAGATCGAAGAAGAAGGAATACTCCCAAAGATATTCTATGGCTCCACCATCACCTTAATTCCAAAACCAGACAAAGATACATCCAAAAAAGAAAACTGTAGGCCAATATCTTTGATGAATATAGATACAAAAATTCTAAACAAAATTTTAGCCAACCAAATCCAACAACATATAAAAAAGATCAAACACCATGACCAGGTGGGATTCATCCCAGGTACACAAGGATGGTTCAACATATGCAAATTTATCAATGTCATACACCACATTATCAAAAGAAAAGTCTCAACAGATGCAGAAAAAGCATTTGACAAAGTCCAACATCCATTCATGATAAAAACTCTTACCAAACTGGGTATAATTAAACTGGGTATAATTAAAGCCATTTATGCCAAACCACAGCAAATATAATACTCAATGCAGAAAAGCTGAAAGCCTTCCCACTAAAATCTGGAACAAGACAAAGATGCCCACTCTCATCACTGTTATTCAACATAGTACTAGGAGTCTTAGCCACAGCAATCAGACAAACAAAAGAAATAAAAGGTATCCAAATTGGAAGAGAAGAGGTGAAATTGTCACTGTATGCAGATGACATGATACTACATATAGAAAACCCTAAGGACTCAACCCCAAAACTACCCATACTGATCAACAAATTCAGCAAAGTAGCAGGATATGAGATTAACATTCAGAAATCAGTCGCATTTCTGTATACTAACAATGAAATATTAGAAAAGGAGTACAAAAATACAATACATTTTAAAATTGAACCCCAAAAAACTCAAATACTTGGGAACACACTTGACCAAGGAGGTGAAAAACTTATAAGCTGAGAACTATAAAACATTAATCAAGGAAATTAAAGAAGATGTAAAGAAATGGAAAGATATTCCATGCTCCTGGTTTAGAAAAATTAATATGGTAAAAGTGGCCATACTACCCAAAGCAATCTACAGATTCAATGCAATCCCTATCAAATTACCAATGACATTTTTCATGGAACTAGAACAAACCATCCAAAAATTTATATGGAACCACAAAAGACCCAGAATTGCCAAAACAATCCTGAAGAGCAAAAACCAAGCAGGAGGCATAACTCCCCCAGACTTCAGGCAATATTACAAAACCACAGTAATCAAGACAGTGTGGTACTGGTACCAAAAGAGACATACAGACCAGTGGAAAAGAACAGAGAACCCAGAAATAAGCCCAGACACCTACGGTCAATTAATCGTTGACAAAGGAGGCAAGAACATAAAATGGGAAAAAGACAGTCTTTTCAGTAAGTATTGCTGGGAAACCTGGACAGCTGCACGCAAATCAATGAAACTAGAACACATCCTCATACCATGGACAAAAATAAACTTAAAATGGCTTAAAGACTTAAATGTAAGACAAGACACCATCAACCTCCTTGAAGAGAACATAGGCAAAACATTCTTTGATATCAACCTTACAAATGTTTCCTCAGGTCAGTCTCCCAAAGCATCAAAAATAAAAGCAAAAATAAGCCAATAGGACCTAATCAAGCTGGCAAGCTTTTGCACAGCAAAGGGAATGAAAACAAAACAAAACAAAACAAAAACAAAAACAAAAACAAAAAGACCACTTACATAATGGGAGAAAATAATTTCAAATGATGCAACTGACAAGGGCTTAATCTCTAAAATATACAAACAGCTTATACAACCCAACAGCAAAAAAGCCAACAACCCTATTGAAAATTGGGCAAAAGACCTAAATAGACATTACTCCAAAGAAGATATGCAGATGGCCAACAAGTACAGGAAAAAAAATGTTGAATATCACTGAGTATTAGAGAAATGCATATTAAAACTACCATGAGATAACCCCTCACGACAGTCAGAATAGTCATCATTAATAAGTCCACAAATAACAAATGCTGGAGGGGGTGTGGAGAAAGGGAACCCTCCTACACTGTTGGCAGGAATGTAAGTTGGTACAACCACTATGGAAAACAGTATGGAGGTACCTTAGAAAACTACACATAAAACTACCATATGACCCAGCAATCCCACCCTTGGCCATATATTTGGACAAAACGTGCCTTGAAAAAGACACATGGACCCACATGTTCATTGTAGCACTATTCACAATAGCCAAGACATGGAAACAACACAAATGTCCATCAACAGATGATTGGATTAGGAAGAAGTGGTGTATATATACACAATGGAATACTACTCAACCATAAAAAAGAACAAAATACTGCCATTTGCAGCAATGTGGATGGAACTAGAGACTCTTATATTAAGTAAAGTAAGTAAGAAAGAGAAAGACAAACTATATGATACTACTTATATCTAGAATCTACTATATGACACAAATAAACCTTTCCACAAAAAAGAAAAACATGGACTTGGAGAACAGCCACATGATTGCCTAAGGGGAGGTGGAGGGAGCAGGATGGATTAGGAACTTGCAGTTAATAGATGGAGACCATTGCTTTGGCATGGATAAGCAATGAGATCCTGCTGTATAGCACTGGGAACAGTGTCTGGTCATTTGTGATGGAGCATGAAAATGTTAGAAAAGAGAACCTATACATGTATGTATAACTGGTTTACCATGCTGCATGGTAGAAAATTGACAGAAGAGTGTAAAGCAGGTATAATGAAAAAAACAAAAATCATTATATAAATTAAAAAAAAAAAAGTCATTGATAGAACCTCTCTCCCTTATTTTAGATGAAAAGGAAAATATGACTTTGGTCCCCATTTAGAATTTATCCCACCTTTTATAAGAACAGTATGAATATCCTAAGCTCCAGGCTGTTTTTTTTTTTTTTTTTTCTTATGAGGACAAAGGAAAAAAATACATGTCTTCCTATTTGGGAATAATCTAAATTTAGAAGACTCAAATATTATCTGGATTTAAGCATCTGACAACTGAGTCGTTCATTTAATTTTAAAAAGACAAAAATAGATGAAAAAAAATCCAAATCTGTTAGTCAATTATGTTTTGTCAATTTAGTGACCATAACAACAACAATAAAAGGAGTCCATGGAAAAGTTGTTGTTTTTAACACTAGCGAATATTCACATATTTTTATTTGCAAATAGTTGAATGTTTTCCCACTTCAGTATGCATAATGAGAGCCTTGTATATAAAGCAGATTTTGAAGTGAAGTGTGAGGAATAGATGATTATTAAATACCTAAGGATGGATAGGTAACAAATAGTACGTTCCTAAAATAAGAGGGAAGCTTGCATATCTAATGGGAAAAGCAAGGGGCTGTGAATTAGGCTATCTGGATTAGAGAGGCAATGTAACATATTACAATGAGCAGTGATTTTTGAAGGCACACATACACTATATAAAAGCTAACTGAGGTTAGAAAAGCCAATTAAAAATTGGATCTCTGGAGTTCCCATTGTGGCACAACAGAAATGAATCTGACTAATATCCATGAGAATATGGGTTAGATCCCTGGCCTCACTCAGTGGGTTAAGGATCCGGTGTTGCCACGAGCTATGGTGTAAGTTGTAGATGCGGCTTGGATCCTGCGTTGCCATGGCTAGGTTGTAAGCCAGCAGCTGTGGCATAAAATCTGACCTCTAGCCTGGGAACTTCCACATGATGCAGGTGTAGCCATAAAAAACAAACAAACAAAAAAAACCCAACAAACCTGGATCTCAGGTTTTCCGTCTAGAAAATAGTGATACTATTATCCAACACATAGTGTAGATGTCACTTGAACAATGCTTATTTTTATTGTTTTTTCTAAGTTCTACAATTTGACCAGTAGATTATACAGATTTTAATGTATAGATTTACTAAATAGAGTCATAGAAAGTTAAGTCTTTTTGGCTTGAAAGTTATCAGAATTAAATAAAACAGTCAGGGGTGAAATATCAAGCAGAGAGTGAGGCAAGTTGAACAGGCTAAGTTTAAGTTAGAGATCTGAGCTAAGGAAAATAATAGAACGGGAGCCTGAAACAGAGTAGAATGCAAGAGAAATGGATATTGGGCAAAACTTGTATCAAGGAAGAAAATAAATGATGACATGAATGTGTGAATGATGGAAAACAGATGTACCCAATGAAACAAGTAAATAGTCAGTGAAAAATAATGATACTAATCCTGCTACTTTATGAATTTGATAGAGCAAATGTGGATTTTCATGGAGCACTTCCACTGGAGTTACTCTGTCTCCTCCTCAGATCAGTGTTGTTATATATCAGCTATTTGGTTAGTCTGTCTGTGGACTCTTTTTTTGTTGTTGTTGTTGTTTCATTTATTCATTAATTTATCCTCTAAATATTTTTAAGTACATATTTTGTTTTGGGCATTGCAGCCTTAAAAAAGATAACAATCCCTGCCCTCATAAGAGGTGTCAGGCTTTAAACATAATTAATATATAAAATAGAAGGCATGTTAGAGTGATTTGATTTATTCTTTGGAGAAGGATAAACCAAAGGTGTATCAAAGGGATTTAAACTGTAAATAGGTTGGTCAAAGATGGCCTCAGTAAGGAGGTAAGCATATTTTTAAAGTACGTGAAGGAGTCAGTCATGCAGATATATAGAAGAGGATTCCAGGAAGAGAGATTCAAAAATAGGTAGATAGAGGACCACAGGACCTGGTTCTAAAACTAAAAACCATAAAATTACTAGAAGATAACAAGATAGTAAACTGTTTAATGTCAGCCCAGGCAATTTTTTTTTGATGTGTTTCCTAAAGCAAGGGAAACAAGCAAAAATAAAATGAATAGACTACCTCAGACCAAAGAGCTTCTGCACAGCAAAAGAAACCATCAACAAAACAAAAAGCCTACTGAGCGGGAGAAGGTATTTACAAAAGATATATTCAATAATGGGGTTATATTCAAGATATATAAGCAGCTCATAGAGTTCAATATCAAAAAATCAGCCCAATTAAAAAATGGGAAGAGTACTTGGATAGACATTTTCCAAAGAAGATAGCCAACAGACACATGAAAAAATTCTCAGCATTACTAATCTTCAGGGAAATGCAAATCAAAACCACAATGAGATACCACTCCACACCTTAGAATGGCTATCTTCAAAATGACAACAAACAACACTTGTTGTCAAGGATGGGGAAAATAGGGAACACTTGTGGATTGTTGACGGGATTATAAATTGATGCAGCCACTACGGAAAACAGTATGGAGATTCTTCCAAAAGTTAAAATTAAGACTGCCATATTCCAGCAATTTCACTTCTGGCATTTACCTGAAGAAAACAAAAACAGTGATTCAAAAAAAAAAAAATATGTGCACTTCAATGTTCATTGCGATACTATTAACAATACCCAAAATATAGAAGCAACCTAAGTGTCCATTGGTAGATGGGTGAATAATGAAGATGTGGTACACATATAAAATGGAATATTAATCATTTAAAAAAACTTGCCATTTATGACATGGATGGATCTAGAGGGTATTATGGTAAATCAAGCAGAGAAAGACAAGTACTGCATGATCTCTCTTACACTGGAATCTAAAAAACAAAACAAAACAATAACAGACTCATAGATGTAGGGAAGAAATGGGTGGTTGCCAGAAGAAGAATGGTGGGAGGGTAGGTAAAATAGGTGTAGAGCATTAAGAGTTACGAATCTGTAGCTATAAAATAAATAAACTAGGATGCTGTAATAAGGAATATGGTCAATAATATTGCAATAACTCTGTATGGGGACAGATGGTTGCTAGTCTTACTGTGGTGATCATTTCATAATGTAAGCAAAAGTAAAATCATAATGTAGTACACCTGAAACTAACATAACATTGTATGTCAACTATCTTTCAATAAAATCAAAAGAAATCAGGTAGAATGAAATAAGTTTAAAAAAATACTAGCAAAGTAGTGTAAACATGTATAGGCCATTGTAAGGACTTTGCCATTCATTTTGAGTGAGATAAAACATTGAAGGATTCTGAGAAGAGGAGAACATAATATGATAAATGATTTTAAAAGATTACTTTGGTTGCTATGTTAAGAATAGATTCCAGATGGGGGAAAAGATGGAAATAGAGAAACAATTTTAGAGACTATTGAAATAATCCAAGGAAGAAATAATGTGGTTTGGTCCAAAGCGATAGCAGTGAGGTAATGACAAGGGTTCAGAAAATGAATCTGTTCTGAATATGAAACCCACAGGATTTCTTGACAGACTAGATGTGAGAGAATAAGTTGAATCAATGATGACTCTTAGGGGTGTTTTTGGCCTAAGCAGCAGGAAGAATGGAGCTGATTTTAAGAGAAATGTGAAAGACTACAGGTAGAACAGGTTTGAGAGTTAAGGTCAAGAATCCAGTTGTGAAGATAATAAACCTGAGATTAAATTTTAGATGTATATTAAATATACAATGGTGTTACTGAGTTGGCTATTAAATATACAAATCTGGGGTTTAGAATAGTGTATATACAATTGAGATATGAATTTGGGCATTATAAGCTTTAAATAATATTATCAAAGGAAAGAATATATAGAGAGAAGAGATCTGAGGACTGAGCCCTGGGGCACTTCAGTGTTAAGAAGTTGAAAGGAAAGTAAAAACCAGCAAGCAAAACAGTAAGGTTAAGGTAAGAGAGAAACCAAGTAGCTGTGGTTTCCTGGAATCCAAGTGAAAAATGAGTTTCCAGGAGTAGAGAGTGATCAATTCTGTCAAATATTGCAGATGAGGTATATATATGAGAACTGAGAATGGACCAATAGATTTAGAAAATTTGTGTCATGTGAACCTCTATGATAACACTTTCAATGGAGTTTTGTAGGTAAATGTCTGATTGCAATAGAGTTGCACTTTTTGAATTGGGCCTGCCTTGCTACCTTTAGGGATTTGGGTAAATTTTAAGTAAGGTAAAGGAGAAGTACAATGAAAAGTATTTATTTTCTTTCAAAGCAATCAGCTATAAATGGTTGGCATTTGGCTATCATTTAGGATCCCTGAAAGCAGTTTTCAAATAGCTATCTATTACTGCCACAGGTTTTTGAAGGAATTGTGTGCAAAGGTGATACTTTAGGAAAAATAAAATATGTTTATTACAATAAGAGTTTTGTTTCATTTTTGTTTGGTTTTTTATTGACTCCATTGTCAATAGAATGTCTTGGTGATCCAGGGAGGAAACCTGAAGTTAGAAGCAAAATACTCACCTTTACTAAATAAAATATTTTCCAAATATAAAGCTTTGCAATATTATGTAAGCAGTGACAGTAAGTAATACTAATAAAAGTGTACAAAGGAAAATGGATGCAAACTGAGTTTCTTCAAGGCAATAGAATTCCATGTAAATTTATTTTTCCTGTTGCCCACTCTGATTCTCATCAAGTTTTATCAGTATTTACAGGAAGTAAGATGGAGGAGCATGTTTCTTTTGGAATAATGAAAATCCAAACCCCATGTAATTGCAACAAACCACTGAGAAGCTAGAACTTCTAAAATATTAACCCTAAAGTCCAGAATTTCAAAAAGTCTGAGTCCCATGAAAAAATACCAGAGCACTTCTCCATGAAAGCATGAGGTTTTAACTGACACTTGACCTTCAATTTCTAGTAATTCAATAAATGTCCTTGATTATGACTATCCATATCAATCTTACTAATTCTTGGGGCCTGTAATGAGGATTCAGGATGATGGGTAGTTTAGAGGTGACTAACTTCTAATGTTCAACAAATGTACATGAGTTAAGAAAAACTTATTAATAGTGTTTACTTATACTTCAGAGTTGGCTCATTTCTTCTCTCATTTACCCTTCTCTCACTTTCCATCATTTTAAATCCTCTCCTACTCCCTGCCCAGTCCAGAAATGATTTTCCCTCGGGGTTTACTCAGTCTCACCCTGCTTCATTTTTCAGTACTTGTCTTCCTAAAATCCCAGTGGAGTCATAGCCATCACCTTCTGGTCTCCTACTTCCTCAAGTGCTAAGCTCCCATATAGCTTCTTTATAATTCTCTACTTTCATAGTTATATTTAGAATACTTATTCCTGAACTTGAAAGACCAGTCAGGGAGTAGATGTCTTTAGTTTTTGTTTGGGGTCTTTTTCCTTTCTGCTAATAGGTTGACCGACGGAGTTAACTATAAAAGTAACTACAGACATAATAGGCTTTCTGTTAAAGACCTGTTACTAAAAACTGGGCAGGATGCAATCTTCTGACAAATTGAATAACATTTTCTAATAACACATATTGTCAAGTTTTGACCTAATTAGGATAACTGTTATTTTAGCAATAATTTGCTAGTAAAATATTGAGTGATATTCAATTCACTGAATCAGGGAAACTTAGTGACGTAAGGGCCCTTCTGTGTCATCAAATTCAATGCCTCTCATTTTACCACTGAGGAAAAACAAGGGTCAGAGGTGTAAGTAACTCATGGAGTGTTCCTTAACCACCTGACATCTTTCAGTAGTTGGTTCAGTATTCTTTCTGGTGGCTCAGGTATTTAGGTTCTTGTCCAGGATTGTAGAAATAGAAGCGCTTTACCTCACTGGAGGAATGCTTAACATTTTAAAATATGTAATTCATTTCATTAGAATCACTTTTAATCATTTTTCTTCTAGGTCATATACCTTTCCAGGCATCTTTTAATGCATTGTTGCTATAAATGACGACCTCAGTTTAAAAAGGAGGTGCCAGGCAGTTTCAAGATCATAAGGATGTAGTACTTCTTTCAGAGTATAAGTTGGAAGCTAAGATGACCTAGCAAAACTCCAGTTTCAGCAAATAAGGGGTTTCTTTTTCTACTTTGTGCCTGCTTGAATTACAAACGACTCCTTGAAGCATCTGTTTTCACTAAATTTGACAGCCATAAAGAAAGGTTCACAATTTCAACAGCTGGTATTTGTTTTTTTCCTTTACTGGGATGAGCAGCAAGACCACAGTGTCTAGAGATTTGTTTGATTACTCAGCAGGACAGTAGGAGCTAAAGCAGAGAGATGATAAAAAGCATAAGAAAAGAGGGGAAGGCATGACATGAGCAAATATCCAAAGAATGATTTGATAAGTAGAATCCCAAAATAAAGTTTACTCTAATGCCGTGGTGACCAGAGAGAAGATAACCGATGCAAACTTGCTAAAATCAAGGAGTGATTCAAGAATGCATATTAACATTTATTGTGTATAGACTAATCACAGACATTTTTATTTTCAAAACAGATTATTACATCATTTAATAGTAGGTTAAGAAACATTCTGTAACTCGAAGTGCCCTATCTTTTAAACAATTATTAAGAAATCCCATGTAGGAGAGTGTTTGTTTCCAAATGGCTTTAAGACAGAATATTTGCTGCCTGTCTTAACAAGTGATTGAGAGACATGTTTGGAATCCATGTGGTGAAGAACCAAACCAAAAGCAGAGAATAAAAGTGCAGAGCTGGACCGAGAAGATTCAAGGAAGATACAGAAAAAAGCAGGGTACCAAAGTAAACATCATGAAAATTAAAGCAAATGAGCCTGCTAGAAAAAAATAGAACCCTTGACCACTTAGTTTTCTCTGACATATACATAACATTCAGTGAAGTGTGAGGAACCCTATTCCTTAGGAGTGGAGAGCCTGAACATGGAATCACAAATGTGTTTCTGTGCAGGAACCTAACCCATGAGACAGAGACAAGCCTTGTATCTCTATGCAGCTCAGAAGTGAAATCTAAAGAGTGAAGGACAGACTGGAAAAGAAGGTCCAATAATAAAAAATGGAAAAGTTGTGAGAAAAACAGCCTTTTCTAATGATGCAAGAGATATTTTTCATAAGCAACAATATTATTAAAATTATAGTTAATATAAAGAACCCTACTTTCAGGCAACTGTAAACAAAACAGCTAATGGTTGTTTTCTAGTTGCAGAAGTAGAAAACTTCAAACTAGTGTTTAAGGGAATGGAAAGGTAACTTTTTCTCATTAACTAGCATTGTGAAGATTCCAAAACAAAGCATGATCCTTTTAAGTGGAAATTTAATTTTAGTTAAGTGGATTTTTTTTTTCAACCTTCTATTCAACCTTTAAAACAAAGTATTTTCTTTAAAAAAAAGAAATCTTTATTTTATCTTCAGTGTGGGTCACAGTGACCTTAAATTATTTATTTTTTAGAGAACAAAAGAGTGCTCAATGCCATGTATGGAAATCTGTAGAAGTTTGCTAATGTTTTATAGGAGAACTTGATAACAGAATTCTTAAATCTAAAAGCAGTTTTGAAACTGAGATTTTGTTAATGAGAACAGTGCTGTGCACATTTTGACAGGGAGGGAAACATGGCCTGGGTTTTATCAGACTTTCAAAGTTTGCTTGACAAAATTCAATTTATTAGTAAAATTAGATTGATAAGCTTAGACAAGGGTTTTCCTTTCTGCTTTAAATTTTGATTAAATATAAATTACAATTCAAATTCATCTTGCTTTTATAGGAACACAAATAAAATGAAAGTGACTTTTTTAATTAGTGAAAAAGTAATGGAACCATAGTGTTTACAAAATAAATGGGTGACTACAAATTCTAATAGGGTTGATGTTGTGGAGACAGGTGTTTCAATTCAGAGATATCTGTTTCAAGACAGAATAGTGTATGTTGGTTTAGTAATAAAATATATGTCAAAATCCATGTAGGATTACTAGGTACATAGGAGATACTCGAACTCAAATTCTGGGAAAGTTATGTTCTACTGAGCACCAGATATAAATAAATTTTATAAAATTTAAAAATTTTATAAAATGTTCAACTAATGCAGCATCTTATGGAAAAGAGAGATTTAATGAGTTTATGATCATTTCAAAATAAATTTTTGAATATATTTATATATGAAGAATATACAAGAACAATTTGAATGGTTATTTCTGATAAGATTATGTTTTTTTTATTTTTTGTGTTACTCTTTCTTTTTTCTATACATTCTCACATTTGTTTTCTATTAAAAGTATAACATTAAACATTTTTTCTAAATTGGTCATTATTTGGTTAATCTAAACTTGAAAAAGTAGAGTCACTGAATCAAATTAACTCAAAATTCACTGGTTGAACTTTTAGTATGGTTTTACTCACATTAGGTTAGTTTATGCTAAAATAAAAGATAATTTTAAAATATCCATGGCTTAAAACAGAAAACATTATTTCCCAAAGGTAAGGCCTTATTCACTATTGTACCTAAAATGATGGCACATAGTGGTAGTCTCAATAAATTTTTGATGAATAAAACACACACGTGTACTCCCCCATTCCTTGCTCTCCCTCCCACCCCAGAGATTGCCCTCCTCCAATTGATTGACTCAGCCTTCCAGGACGCTTAGATATTATTTCCATATAAACGTACTGGAGAGAATGTTTTCCTGTATACTGGGAGAACCATCGAGAATTATGTATTGGTTCTCTAACTCTCTCTCCTACAAATGGCACAAATGACTTCTGCTTTCATATCATTGCTCAAAATTAGTGGCAGAATATAACTCAAAGATCATGTGCCTGGAAGAAGAAGAGAATCAGAATTCTTGTGGGAACATTAGCCAATTTTATCACGATTAACATTTGTAAATTAAATATATATATATATATTTTTAACTAACATCAGTATTGAATTTTAGTGACTCAGTATGATACATAAAAATTATGTAATTTGGCCAGTTGTGGGTATGGGGCAGCATATAACCAGTCAATAATTGTGTAAATAGTAAAAATGATTAATTTATCAAAAGAAAGTTCAATGCTATATTGAAGAATTATAAATAAAAAACAAGTATTCAGACATTCCTGTACAAATAAGAGGAATCATAGAGAAAATTTACTTCAAAACTTTCTGAGGAGTTCCCTAGTGGCACAGTGGGTTAAGGATCTTGTGGCAGCTCAGGTCACTACTGCAGGGTGGGTTCAGTCCTTGAGCCAGGAATTTTTCTATGCCACAGGCACAGCCCAAACAAAACAAAACTTTCTGATATTAACTCAAATTCACATTCATGTATAATGTGGACAATGACACTTCTAGTTTGCCTCTAAATTTACAGCTATGTGTTCCTTTGAAAGCTATCAGTCAGTTGTCCTGGTTCTGAAGAGGTTATGCCAACAGGTGAGAAAAAACTGATACTACCTTAAATGTTCTTTCAGTTTATAATAGTAGTTCCTTGTAGAAGAAGTTACAGAAGATTATTGTAAAAGAGGTGTATATCAAGTATCCTGACAGAACTCACTAAGCCTTTGCCTAGGGAAAATCTGCTAAATGTACACAAGCCTTAGTTTGTCAGTGAATATATAACCAAATTTTTTCCAAACCCTCAGTGGAAGTTGGAGATTTGTGGAATATTGGAAACTATTATAAACTTGAAGTAGAAATAAATTTCCCCTACATTTCAGCTTGTTTTAAATGTGCTCCTGCTGTGACTTCTACTTACTACCACATTGCTATACATTTACTAACATGCCTATATGTAATATATTTTGCAATCACATAATCATTATGTATGTTATACAGATGGAAATGGAAAATAAAACAGCAGGATACCATTGCATAGGAGCAAGAATTAATGTTTGTAAAGAATAATAGCCAGTTCTAGAAATCCTCTATCTAAAACTACTTTAAATAGTAGTATCTCAGAAACATAGCCCTCACACTATCACCACTTCATATATACATCGCAAAATTCTATAAATTTTCACAAAGAAAAAAAGTCCAGGTGTCCTAAGTGGCATATAGTTAGTCAATACTAAAAATATTTTTATTTTACATAATATAGTAGTACATATAGAATTCATATATGTATGCCTTTCCTATGGATTTAAATTGTTAGGAAAATTTGTTATTTGTTCATATTTCACTTTTGGGTGGTCACTGCATTATCATAAATCTTAAGGCCACTGAATATTTATACTAGAAGAATATTTTGTTTACAGGTTGAAAACGAGAATTTTCTCTCAAGATAATACTAAAACAATTGAATAGATATCTTTAAAAGAAAGACATGAAAAAGAAATACAATTAAAACTTTTATTCTATCTGAATAGAATAATGGTCTATATAATATATTCTTTCTTTGAATTGATTATTAACCAGTGATTCATGGCTTGCAATATATAAAAATTTTAGTCATTTACTTAAGGTTTGGAATTTTAAAATACCAAACTGGGGATAAGGAAGTTTTATGTATTTATTTTTTAAAGAAAATTTAAAGTTAGTAATTAAGTATTTAGAAGATGGATAATGTGCAGCTTAGAACATATAATGGAATCTGCTTCTTTTTCTTTATCTCTGAGTCTATTTTGTAAATTAAAATAGCCACACAAGCATATTTAATTTTGGTGTTTTTATGATATGTATTTTTAAAATTTTATTGGAATATAGTTGACATAATGTTGTATTACTTTCAGGTGTACAGCAAAGCAAATTAGTCATAGATATATATATATCCATTCTTTTTTCCCATATAGGTTATTAGAAACTATTGAGTAGATTTTAATGGAGCATTAAATCAAAATAAAACAAAATAAACAAAAAATGGTAAGAAGATCTAAACAGACATTTCTCCAAAGAATACAGAGAGCCACCTTTTACTATTTATCTGTCTGTCTTATGTTTAAAGATATATAGTTATTATACTCTTAGAAACAATATATAGTTAGATTTTGTTTCTGGTTAGTCTGTATTTTAAGCAGTGGTTTTAGACCATTTACATTTAATGTAACATTAATATACTGGATGATTTCCATTTGTCCTATCTATTCTTTATTCCTCTGTTTATTCTTTTCTGCTCTTTTTTGAAATTTGCAACTGAGGAATTATCACTTCTATTACCTTTTTATTTATACCACTTTCTAATAGTTTCTCTAGAGATTACAGAATACATTTAAATTTACGATAGTAGCTTCAAAAATTGCCCAGATCTTGTGAAGGATGACAGAATTTAAAAAATACATCATTTACCCTGAATGTTGTCATAAATTATGCTTCTACATGTTCAATAAATACATAGCATATTATCATTTTCATCATTTTTACTTTAAATAATCAACAGATTTTAAAAGAGCTTTAATAAAATAATATCCAACAAATACCTTATGAGTATATGTAAAATATATGAATTTGTGATAAGCAGAATAATAGCCCCTAAAATATATGCTAATCCCCAGGACATATGAATATGTTAGATCATCTTCTCAGGGGAATTAGAGTAGCTAACCACTTGACTTAAAATAGGGAGTTTATCCTAGATTATCTAGCTGGGCCTAATGTAATCACTAGGATCACTGAAAGTGGAAGAGGGAGCAAAAGAGAATATAAAAGCAATGTTTTCTGAGGAGGATTTAACCTACTACTGCTGAGTCTGAAGATGGAGAAAGAAGGCTGGGAGCCTCTAGAATGCAGGTAGCCTCTAGAACCTAGAAAAAAAAACAAGCTCCTAGACATTTTTTTTTAATTTTTTAAAAATTTCTTCATCTTTTGTCTTTTTAAGGCCACATCCATGGCATGTGGAGGTTCCCAGGCTAGGGGTCGAATCGGAGCTACAGCTGCCAGCCTACCCACAGCCACAGCGACACGGGATCCAAGCCACATCTGCGACCTACACCCCAGCTCACAGCAACACCGATCTTTAACCCACTGAGCAAGGCCAGGGATCAAACCCACAACCTCAAGGTTCCTAGCTGGATTCGTTTCTGCTGAGCCACGATGGAACCTCCTCTCCTAGAACTTTCAGAAACAAACACACACCTACCAACACCTGGATTTTAGCATATAAGACTGGGCTTGGATTTATGATCTAGAGAAATAATTGTCAAATAATATATTTATGTTGTTTTAAGCTACTAAGTTTGTGGTAATTTGTTAGGGCAGCAATAAAAAAACTAATAAACAGATGTATAATAAATTCTTAAAGGTTGTTCATACAGAACTGCATTTGCATCTGGGATCATTTTGCTTCAGTTTAAAGAATTTCTTTATGTATTACTTCTAAGCTTAATCTACTGGAGATGAATTCTCGATGGTTTTGTCCACCTGTAGATATATTATTTTTTGAAAGATGTTTTGCATTATAAAATTCCAAATAGGATGCTCTTTTTATTTATTCTTTAGCACCATAAAGATATTCCATATTTTTTCTAGCCTTCATTGATTATGAAGACAAGTCAGCCATTTTTCTTAGTGCTACTTTCTCATTTGTCATAAATTCACCCCCCTGTCCCACCATCATCTTTTAGATTGTTTCTTTGTGCTTGGTTTTCAGCACTTTAACCATGTTATGCATAAATGTGATTTCTTTCTATTTAACCTGCTTGGGATTCACTAGAAGTTCTTAGAAATGTGTGTTGATGTCTTCCATCAATTTTAGAAAATTATCTACCTGTATCTCTTCAAATGTTACCTCTGCTTCTCTTTCCTTCTTTTTATGACTAAAATTACATGTATATTCAATTGTTTGATATTGTCCCACAGATGTTGGATATCCTATTTTTTTTTCCTTTATATTTTTCAGTTTGGATCACTTCTATTAGGCTGTCCTCAGTTCACAGATGATTTCCTCCTTTATGTCTAGTTTGTTAATCAATCTCATTCTTAATTTCTCATATTGAATTTTTTATTTATAGCATTCTAATTTGTGGATATTTTATTTGCTTATTTTTAAGGCCACACCTGCAGCATATGGAAGTTCCTGGGCTAGGGGCTGAATTGGAGCTGTAGCTGCCAGCCTACCCCACAGCAACAGCAATGCCAGATCCAAGCTACATCTGTGGTCTATGCCCACACCTTGTGGCAACACCAGATCATGAACCCAATGAGGGAGGCTAGGGATTAAACCCACATCCTCACAGACACTGCATCATGTTCTTAACCCACCGAGCCACAATGGGAACTCCTAACATGTTTTTAGCATAGACTTTTTCTGGCTATTGAAAAGTCCCACCTATTCACAGATATAGTCCATTTTCTCCCTCCATATCATCATAATTATTTCCTTTTTTAAAACTGAAGTATAGTTGCGGTATAATATTATATAAGTTACACTTCTACACTATAGTGATTCAAAAATTTTAAAGCTTATACTCCAGTTATAGTTAATATAAAATATTGGATATATTCCCCACATTGTACAATATATACTTGTAGCTTATTTTATACCTCATAGTTTGACCTCTATTCCTCCACCTATATATTGCCCCCCCTTCCCTTTCCCCAGTGGTAACCACTACATTGTTCTCTATGTCTGTAAATCGGTTTCTTTTTTTGCTACATTCACTAGTTTGTTATACTTGTTTAGATTCCTCATATAAGTTATATTATACAGTATTCGTCTGTCTCTGTCTGCTTATTTCACTTAGCATAATGCCCCTTCAAGAATATCATCATAGTTATGCCTCAGAGAGATTTTCCTCAGTTCTTCTGCTTGGCACACGGGTCTCTTCAAGTTCTGTATACTTATGCTTCAAGGGTCCATCTCTAAGCAATTGTTTCCTTAATACTCAGTCAGATCCTAGAAAGCTTCAGAACTTTAAAATTAGATCTTTGCCCCACTCTTAATCCTTAGCAACCCCCCATGTCTGTCTCAGTTAAGTGGCATCTCTCTCAACTCTCCTGCTCTGCTTTCATTCCTCTATAAGAAAATTTAGTAATAGCCCATGGGACATAGTTGGAAAGGTGAGTGTAGACTATCTTTGTTGATTAGGTTTCTTGGAAGTTTAAAACATCAGGTGGGCTTTAAAAATTCTAGTTTCTTCTTACCCTCACCTATTACAGTTTTCTCTTCCTCTCACTGCTTCACTAAGGATAAAGGTGAACGGGGCTTTTCTAGTAAGGGAATCATAAATTTTTGAACTTTAGTTCATTCAGCTTTTTCCTCAATTCCCTGATACATTTTTACAAAATTACAAGTTCCACTTTATTTGACTTAGTTTTCATTTTTAGGTTGGAATTAACACTCTTAGCAACTTTATTATTAACTGAAAGTGAAATCTAATCTGTTTCATTAAAAACTGTTTTTACTATTCTCTTCTTATTGTACTAATATACTGAGCTGTGAAGCTAATCTTAAAATTAGGTAACCACATATTTAAAAATTTTTTTACATTTAAAAAATGTCAAAACAGTTGCTGAATGATATATGCCTAGAAATGGATACATGTTTATACTATCTAAACTTAAAACTAGATATTCTGTGGCAGCAATCTAATTATACCCAACTTTCTTTTCAGAGTTTTGGGAGCCATGCTGTTTTGGGGAGATAAACTTGACCATCAAGATATTCAAAACTACAACCATTGGCTCATAAACTATTTTACTGAACAAATAGCCATGAAATCTTCACAAACATAAACAACTATATCTGAACACTTTACATTCTCTTCTGAACATTTTAAATTGCCAAGCTTGTAAGCTTTAAGGTTTTGTTCCAAAATGTTCATAAAATTGCATATTGTAGAGGGAGAGAAAAGGCGCATGTAATTTCACAAGAAGGACAGTTGATACCATTCTTTTCATGACATTACTTTAGAGACAGAAAAGAGAGCTGGCCAATGCATATTGCATGATTTGAAAATGCGTAACTAAGAGATTAACAGAAAGCAAATACTGCCTGAAAAGTCTCTGAAGTATCTCATAGCAACAGAACATGATGATGTCTATGCTGACTTGGTTGTACCCCTAAGCAAGAAGAGAATATTAATATTACTCTATGAATTTCCTCAGACATCTGCATATACAATATATTTTAACAATAAAAAGAGACTTGGCCTTGGTGTACTTGGTTAAGTGCTTCCGTTCTAGTACTAACTTGCTCTCTTCCTTAGCACAGTTTGTTTCAATAGAAATCTTGTATTTGGTAAATACAAATGGGTGATACTGTTCAAAATGTTTTAAAATGCTATATATGGCTGGATAACATTTTAAAATCTGAATTCACATGCTTTTACTCTCTATATATTTTGACATATTTCCCCTTGGGAAAAGATATATGACAGGGTCTCAATAATATATGAAGCAAGGCCAAAAGCACTGGTCTAAATCCTGAAATTCATACTACTTCTCTCCTATATATACAATACATGGCATCCCTAAAATGGCTCTTAGTAAAATTTCTATGGTTGATTGAGAAGACAAAAGTGAGATAGGACCTATGGAAGAAGTTAGCATTAACCAAAAACATGTGGAAAGTAGGGTTCCCGATAAAGCCAAAAAGAGATTTATTGTGGCTGTACAAAATAAAGAGAGGTCTGTAACTTCTGAAACAATTTTAGATTGTTTCAATGCAGTTCCCTGTGAAGAGGTTGAAAGGGATGGCTGCACAATCATTGATCTAAAGACACTGGATGATAGGTCCTCTTTCACCCATAAAAATAAAGCCACGAAGGCCCTGAATACTCCTGATATAGGAGAAGTGGATACCTTGCAGTAACATATGTTAACAGACAGATCACCTCAGCATTTAGATAGCCCCAACAACACCCTCGTCTATGTTTTTCCTCTGCCTTGGTACTGCTTAGGATTCTAAATCTCTTGTTTAACTGAAGAAAAAGGAACAAAACAAAATAAAATCAAATCAAGAATGACTAAGATTGCAGTTTTATGGATTGAGTGGTCAATCTTATACTGGATTACCAAAAATAAGTATCTATTTTTCATATACCTGACTTTACTGAATGAGATTCAAAAACTCTATGCATAATTGGGTGCATGATATGCCAATGAGTTGCCAGAAGAATTATTTTCTGATCAAAGTGCTTATGTTTCAATGAAATACCTCCTCACTGTTCTTTAGGCAACTAAGTGGTCATTACCTTCAAATGCTAACTTGGACATCAATATCATGCCAGCTGCCCTTTAATAATCCATTCCCCTCAAAGTGAAAATAAGTTTAAGTAAAACTCTCAAACTGAGTCATGCTTCAGGGTGTCTTGCTCTCTATGTGCAACTATAATTGCATAATATTGCATGAATGTGCATGAATGATAGACCAAATCAGTCTATTAATTGTCTGACCAGACTAAGGGATAGTTAAATATGGCATTTTAAATTTTGAATAGGCTTTCCCTATACACTTATGAGTTTGTGAAGGTAAAAAGATTGGGGGGTGGAGAGGAGGTCCAAATTCATACAGGTGTCAGTCAAGGAAGAAAATCCTGAAAAGGTGAAGCATATCTAAAATTTAATACAGTCATTTCCCTAATCAGTTTCCTGAAGCTACTACTATATCCCTGAGGAATAACTGGATTTCATCATCCTGTGTAATCTGATAGTTTTGATGTTTAATCCTTTCCTTATTCAACTGTCAATCTCATAATTCTCTTTATACTTTAAAGGTGTCTTTTCAAGTTTTGGTACTTAGAAGTTTATATGTACAAACGTCTAAGTTACTATATATATATATATATATATATATATAACTTTCTATACATAAAAATAACATTCTACATATACTAAGAACTCTGTGTATATATAAAAGCTATACATAGATTTATACATATTTATACTACATGTATGTATACATATACATCTCTATATTATCTATATTTCATTTACTTTGGTACAAAATAACCACAGATATTATCTTTGTGGATCAGAGTGTTTAAAAAGTACAACTTCATATTTCAATAATAGTGATTTTTTTTTTGTATTTTTAGGGCTGCATTCACAGCATATGGAAGTTCCTAGGCTAGATGTAGAATAGGAACTACAGCTGCCAGCCTATACCACAGCCTCAGCAATGAAGGATCCAAGCCATGTCTACAACCTACACAACAGCTCATAGAATGCTGGATCCTTAACTCACTGAGCAAGGCCAGGGATTGAATACACATACTCATGGACACTAGTCAGTTTTGCTACCACTGAGACATGACAGAACTCCCAATAATGGTGAAATCTTAAATGAGTCACCTTAGACTTTGAAATCTGAAGCTTTGAATCTAAGACTGATCTCTGTATGGTTAGTTAATATAGGCATAGCACTTGAAAAGTAATTTCAACACTTGTAAAATGTTATTTATGTGTCTCCTATTATCATTTTATCAATTTTTTAATTATTAAATTTGAAATAAGTTTAGACTCATGGAAAACTTTCAAAAATAATTCTGTGTCTTCATACATCTTTTACCAAACTTTCCCCACTGTTAACATCCCTTATACAACTAGAATACAAGTACTAAAACCAAGAATGAAATTATTACTAATGGAAACATAATGGCATTTGGTGTTAAGGCAAATGCCATAGTTTTACACTGACTACATAACAGTACAAATATCTTTGATCTGTTGTATGTACAAGTTCCTCATTCTCAAATTAGAAACTGGAGTGCCATTGCTTTGTTTTCCTGGGCCTAAAATAGATAACAGTTACAAAGAAATAGCTCTTTAGGAAGCCATCATAATAAATGAACTTGTTTTCTAAAAATTATAAAAAAGGATGTAGGACCAAAGAGAAGTCAGACATAATTTAATAGCTCTTATTCATATTTTTTAGACTATGTTTTAGACTATTTTAGATAACTGTAAATTGGATGGATTTCCAAACATATTGAGTACCAATTGTGGGACTGACTGGGGATACAAATATGATAACACACACTCTTCCCTCTTAATGGTATTACAGCATAGTAAACTGTCAAATAAATTCTCAAGATTGATTTGTGTGCAGAGTCAAATGTGATCTTGTCAAAGGATGACAGACAAAGGAGCAAACCCATGAGTGTTTCACAGATGTAGAAACAGTGTGTAAAAAAGTAAATGCTTTCCAATTTTAGCATTTTTGAATGGAAAGTCTAGCCTTTTTAACAAGCATTCCACCTGGAAATTAAGAGCAGATATAAACAGTAATGCAGGTTATTTTAGAAAGGAGCTAGAAAATATAAGGAGGAACCAAAAAAAGTAGAAAATTCATTTATAGAGACACCAACTGAATTAAAGCCATTAAAGAGCAGAAAAAATAGTGCAGAGGAACGAATTAGTGACTTGGAAGATAGAATAATGGAAATCACACAGTCAGGATAGCAGACAGAAAACCAAATGGAAAAAAACATGTGAGTAATATAAGAGATTTATAGGATAATATAAAGAGGGCCAATATATGCATAACAGGGATTTCGGAAGGAGAAGAAAGGGAAAAGGGGATTGAAAATATATTTGAAGAAATTATGTCTAAAGAAGACAGATAACAAGATGCAGGAAGCACAGAGGACCCCAAACAAGTTGAACCCAAAAAGGCTCACACCAAGACATATAATAAATGTGGCAAAAGTTAAGATAAAGAAAGGATTCTAAAGGGCGCAAGAGAAACATAAGGAGTTAATTATAAGAGAACCCCCATATGGCTATCAGCTGAATTCTCTACAGAAACACTACAGACCAGAAGAGAGGGGAAGATATATTCAAAGTTCCTAAAGGGAAAAATTTGCAGCCTAGAAATACTCCAACCAGCAACAATATCATTTAAAACAAAAGGAGAAATAAAGAATTTCTCCAACAAACAAAAACCAGAAGAGTACAGCAATACTAAACTCATCTTAAAAGAAATACTGAAAGGGATTCTCTAAATCAAAAATAAGTAAGAAGAAACAGGATGGAGTAAATCACAATTGGAAAGCAATTATTTAAATTAGCCAGTATACAAATCTAAAAGGGGGGAAAACCTATTGTAAAAGTGATGAGAAACACAAGGAACAGCAAGAGGACAAACATGAAAATGTTAAAAAAGGACTTGAAAACCATAGAATGTGGGGAATAAAAGTAAGAAAATCTAGAATTTTTATTTTTATAATGTGTTTGAGCCTACATGACTATCAGGTTAAAGCAAGCAGATATAAGAAAGGGTTAACATACTTGAAAAACAGGGCAACCACAAATCAAAACCAAACATTACATTCACAAAAACTAAAAATAAAAGGATATAAGCATAAAAGGAAATCATCCAACCAAAAAATAAAATAAAATAAAGGAACAAAGGAGAAACATGGAGTCAGCTGAAAAACAGGGTTTAAAATGGCATTAAATACATATTTATCAGTAATTACCTTAAATAACAATGGGATGAATGCTCCAATCAAAAGACCAAGTGGAAGATTGGATAAAAAAGCAAGACTCTGAAATACACTGTCTACAAGAGACCCATCGTAGGGCAAAGGACACATATAAGTTGAAAGCAAGGGGGGGGTGGGAAAAAATATTTCATGCAAATGTAAAAGAGAGGAATGCAGGAATTGCAATACTCATATCAGACAAAATAGATTTTAAAATGAAGGCCATAAAGAAAGACAACGAAGGACACTATTTAATGATAAAAGGATCCATTAAAGAAGAGGATATTATAATCATCGGTATATATGACCCTAACATAGAAGCACCCAGATACATACAGCAAATAGTAATAGACAGAAAAGGAGAAATTGATGGGAATACAATAAGAGTAGGAGACTTTAACACCCCACTCACACCAATGGAGAGATCCTCTAGACAAAAAATCAGTAAGGCAGTAGAGATCCTAAATGACACAATAGAAAAGTTAGACTTCATTGACATTTTCAGGACATTACATCCCTCCCAAAAAATGAGAATATACATTCTTCTCAAGTGCACATGGAATATTCTCAAGGATTGACCAAATACTGTGGCACAAAACCTCAACAAATTTAAGAGTAGAGAAATTATTTCAAATATCTTCTCTGACCACAATAGCATGAAACTAGAAATCAAGCACAGGAAAATAAATGAAAAAAAAAACTGACTACATGGAGACTAAAGAACATGCTACCAAAAGCACAGTGGGCCATGAGGAAATCAAAAAGAAAATTAAAAAATATGTTGAGACAAATGATAATGAAAAGACAACTATTCAAAATCTATGGGTTGACACAAAAGCAGTGCTTAGAGGGACGTTCATAGTGATACAGGCCTTCCTCTAAAAAGAAGAAGAATCTCAAACTGACAACCTAACCTGCAATTTAAAAAATATTAGAAAACTAAGAACAAACAAAACTCAAAGTCAGCAGAACGAAGGAAATCATAAAGATCAGAGAGGAAATCAATAAAAAAGAGACTAAAAATAGAAAAAAATTAACAAAACCAAGAGCTGGTTCTTTGAAAGAGTAAACAAAATTGACAGACCTCTGGCCAGACTCACCAAGAAGAGGTGACAAAGAACTCAAATAAAATAAGAAATGAAAAAGGAGAAATCATAATGAATACTGAAGAAATCCAAAAAACCATAAGAGAACACTATGAACAATTATATGGCAACAAATTTGACAACCTAGAAGAAATGCAAAACTTTCTAGGGATATATAGCCCACCAAAACTGAATCAAGGAGAAATAGACCAATTGAACAGACTATCACTAGAAATGAACAGACTGATCACTAGTAATAAAAACATTCTCTACAAACAAAAGTCCAAGACCAGATGGCTTCAAAGGCAAATTCTACAAAACATACAAATAAGACCTTATATTCATCCTTATTAAACTTTTCCAAAAGGTTGAAGAAGGGACACTCCCAAAGTGTTCCTTGAAGCCACCATCATCCTAATACCAAAACCAAATAAAGATACTACAAAAAAGAAAATTATAGGCCAATGTCTTTGATGAATATAGACACAAAAATTCTCAATAAAATTTTAGCCAACCGAATCCAACAACATATAAAATAGATCATCCACCATGACAAAGTGGCATTCATCCCAGGTTCACAAGGATGGTTCTACTTACACAAATCAATTAATGTCATATACCACATTAACAAAAACCACATGATCATCTCAATACATGCAGAAAAAGCATTTGACAAAGTCCAACGTTCATTCATGATAATAACTTTTACCATAGTGGGTACAGAGGGAACATACCTTAACATACTAAAAGCCATTTATGATGAACCCAAAGCAAATATAATACTCAATGGAGAAAATTTGAAAGCCTATCCTCTAAAATCTGAAATAAGACGAGGATGCCCACTCTCACCACTTTCACTGAACACAGTATCGGAAGTCCTAGCCGCAGCAATCAGACAAACAAAAGAAATAAAAGGTATCCAAATTGGAAGAGAAGAGGTAAAATTGTCACTGTATGTAGATGACATGATACCATATATAAAAAACCCTAAGGACTCCACACAAAATTATTCAAACCGATGGGCAAATTCAGCAAAGTAGCAGGATACAAGATTAACATTCAGAAATCAGTCACATTTGTACATACTAACAAAGAAATAAGAGAAAAGGAATACAAAAACACAATACCTTTTAAAATGATGCCCCCTCCAAAAAATTAAATATCTAGGAATAAATCTGACTGAGGTGAAAGACATATACTGAGAATGATAAAACAATCAAGGAAATTAAAGAGGATTCAAAGAAATGGAAAGATATTCTATGCTTCTGGGTTGGAAGAATTAATATCACAAAAATGGCCATATCACCCAAAGCAATCTACAGATTCAAAGCAATCCTTATCAAATTACCTATGACATTTTTCACAGAACTAGAACAAACAATCCAAAAATTTATATGGAACCATAAAAGACCCAGAATTACCAAAGCAGTCCTGGGGAACAAAAACCAAGCAGGAGGCATAACTCTCCCAGACTTCAGGCAATATTACAAAGCCACGTTAATCTAGGCAGTGTGAAACTGGTATGAAAACAGACATACCGACTAAAGGAACAGAATAGACAATCCAGAAATAAACCCAGGCAGCTATAGTCAAATAATCTTTGACAAAGGAGGCAAGAATATAAAATGGGTAAAAGACAATCTTTTCAACAAATAATGCTGGGAAAACTGGACAGCCACATGTAAATCAGTAAAACTGGAACATACCTTCACACTATGCACAAAAGTAAACTCAAAATGGCTTAAAGGCTTAATCATAAAACAAGACACAGCAAACTCCTAAAAGAGAACATAGGTAAAAAATTCTCTGACATCAACCACACAACTGTTTTCTTAGGTCAATATCCCAAGGCAACAGAAATAAAAGCAAAACAAACCAACGGGACCCAATGTTGTATTATGCTGATAACAACAATTGATCTGACAAGCTTATATATGGCAAAGGAAACCATAAAAGAAGCAAAAAGACATCTACGGAATGGGAGAAAATATATTAAATGATGCAACTTACAAGGACTTAATATCTAAAATATACAAACTTATACAACTCAAAAACACAACAACACAATTGAAAAAATGGGCAGAAGACCTGAATAGATACTTCTCCAAAGAAGACATACGATGGCCAACAGGCACATGAAAAAAATGTTCAATATCACTAATTATTACAGAAATGCAAATCAAAAGTACTATGAGGAACCACCTCACACCTGTCAGAATGGCCATCATTAACACATCAACAAATGACAAATGCTGGAGAGTGTGTGAGAAAAGGACACCCTCCGACATTGTTGGTGGAATGTAAATTGGTACAACCACTATGGAAAACAGTATGGAGGTACCTCATAAAACTAATATAGAACTACCGAACAGTCTAGCAATCCCACTCCTGGGCATATATTTGGAGAAAACCATAATTTGAAAAGATACATGCACCCCTATGTTCATCATAGCATTATCCACAATAGCCAAGACATGGAAACAACCTAAAGGTCCATCTATATATGAATGGATTAAGAAGATGTGGTATATGTAAACACTGGAATACTAATCAGCCATAAACAAGAACAAAATAATGACATTCACAGTAACATGGCTGGAACTAGAGACTCATACTAAGTAAGTCAGAAAGAGAGAGACAAATACCATATGATATCACTTATAGCTTAGGAATCTAATATACAGCACAAATGAACCCTTCCATAGAAAAGAAACTCATGGACTTGGAGAACAGTTTTGTGTTTGCCAAGGGGGAGGGGGAGGGAGTGTGATGGACTGGGAGTTTGGGGTTAATAGATTCAAACTATTGCATTTGGAGTGGATAAACAATGAGGTCCTGCTGTATAGCACAGGGAACTAAATCTAGTCACTTGTGATGAAACATGATGGAGGATAATGTGAGAAAAAAAAATATGTAGGTGTGTCTGTATCTGTGTCTGTGTCTGTGTGTGAGACTGGGCCACTTTGCTATACAGTAGAAATTGACAGAACACTGTAAATCAACTATAATGGAAATAAATAAAAATCTTAAAAAAAGTTAAAAGTTTGTTGCCAAAAAATGATGGGTGACCAATCACAATGATAATAATCTAAACCTGGATATGTTAAGTCCATACTTAGATATAAAAGTATTTCAAATCATTTTTAATGGTTTAATATATCTATCTATATGTGTATGTTATCTATCAATCTATTTATCTATTTCTATTTATCATCTAATTGAGATGGTGGATGTGAGTGAGAGGCAAAGAGAGAAATTCATCTATCATTTCCTTGCAAGTTTTGTTTTTCAAGGGTAATGATTTTTTTGGATTAATTAGCTTGACCTGCCATAAAAATACCACAGACTGACTGGCTACAGAAGCTTACTTTTCCACGGTTTTGGAGGCTGGAACCTCAAGATTGGGATGTCAGTATGACTGGGTTCTGATAAGAGCTCTCTTCCTGGCTTGTAAAGTACTACCTTCTCCTTGTGTTCTCACAAGGTAGAGAGTGAGGGTGCAGGCGGTCTGGTGGCTCTTCTTATAAGGGCACTAATCCCACAACGAGGGCCCAATCTCAGTGAGCTCATCTAAACCTGATTCCCTCTCAAAGGCCCCATCTCCAAATACCATGACAGTAAGGGTTAAGCCTTCTACAAATGAATTTTGGAGGGATATAATATTCAGTTCATAGGACTTTTCTACCTAGACTAGATTATAAATTGCAAAAGAATGTGAAGATATATCATGTAAATTGAAGCTGTTATTTGTGTGGATATAGATGAGTGTGATTAGGAGAGATGAGTGTGATTAGGCTAGGCTATGATATCTAACAATATGTGTTATAAAAGTTTTCTTCTATAGCACATCAGAGAAAAACAAGTTAAAGCCATAATTTAGGACTGAAGGAAGATTTGACCCTTGGGTGCAATCAATTGCTGATACAACAAATCACTTAAAACATATTAAGCAAGAGGAACATATGATTTTAATTGGTAACTAATATTAGAAAAAAATGCAATCAATATCAGAATATTAGGAATTTAAAGCATAAGACATTGATGACATATTAACATTGATTTAAAAACTACATATTGATCACGGGCTTTCAAAAGTAATTATAAAGCTAAGTTACATCTGAAAGATAGATATAAAGGGGACTTCCATAACTAAAATAAAACACAGCAATGGGAGAAGTAGACACAGTGAACCACAAGCAACCTTGATAATAGTCAAATGTTTATAGTCATGTTATTAATTAATGAAAGTCATCTAGTTATATTTTCAGGGTGTTTTAATAACTTTTAACTCTACCTCCCTCTCCTTGAAGGTTGGAAGGGGTTGGTCAAATGTAATGGCGATAGTTGCTAAATTGAGTAAAAGAGCACCTTCTTGACTGAAGGAGAATGCTCTATCTGCTGTAAGTACTCTTAGAAACTTTGTTATGAAAAGGAGCTGAAAAGGCAGCATTACAGAATTTTCATTTTTTGCCTGTTTTTTTTTATTTCAATTAATAATCTAGGAGCACAATCAATTTAGCAGGCTTCCTTTAGAAATTTCTTCTCTACAGCACTCCACCACAGAGCAGACAGCTTAACTAGATGGTTTTATTAGGACGCAATTAACACTTGGAGCCCAAAAAAGCATCCAACCCATCTTTTAATTTAGCTCAAGTGAAGAAGCACCACATAAGGCTTCCACAGCAAGGTTCTAATAGTCAGAAGAGTGTTGACAGCCCATGTCCTTTGGTGACAAGAAATTGTACTATAAAGAGACATATTTAAAATCCTTATGTCTGAATATAAATAAATTTGGTAGTAGAAAAATCCACAATCCATCCCTTTCAAAAACAGATCTATAAAAACCTGTGGGCTTTTTACCCAAAGTTTTAGGGGTAAAAATAATGGCAAATGACTTTATGGGTTCTCACAAAATAATGCTCCAAATAGATCTGTATTACTAAGAATAATATTTTAGATCTAAGAGACTATGTGTTTGTGGGATAGTTACTCCAATTTTGCTTTAAGTTTGAAGTTTGAATTTATCGTTCTGAAAAATCCAGTATTTTATATAACCGGAGATTTAAAATTAAGTTGATGAAGATAAACAGAGGATATCTATGTGATTTTTGTTAATATACACATAATACAAAAGTTTCCCTTGGTAAAACATGTTCTATATTCATAAAAGGCATTATGGTATTAAGGTATTATGTTCATTCTCTATGGAGTAACTATAGGCAATGGAATATAAATTCAGTAGGTATCATTGGTAAACGTAGGTGGAGACCACAAAAATGTGGTAGACTAAAAAATGATACCTCTCCAGTGATTTATTTGGAAAAATTTGGACTCCCAGTTACATTATTTATTACAAGTTCTATAAAAAATACTTCATCTGAATATTCCCCAGTTTATTATTGAACATGCCATCACTGGATAAAGTTTTTGAATTATTTGGAGACTCTTTTGTTTTTAACATTATTCTAATTTTTATAACATCTACTGAATACTTAAAATTTCCATGTTTCATTGTTAGGCAACTTATTGGAGTAATTTCACTTGATCAAACAAACCTGTGGACAAGGTAATGCTATTAAACCCCATTTTTTTAAAAAAAGTAAATGGGTTTAGAAAGTATATAACTCATATGACCACAGTATTATTATGTCTGATGCATATTTCACACAAACACACACACACACACACACGCAGTGTATACCGTGAAACATGAAGTTAAAAATGTAGAGTAACTGGTCTTCAATGATAGTAGTGTAGTAAGTTATTCATCTATTATCCTCCCCCATCCCCCTTTGCAGTACTTCTCAGCTCTTTCTTCTTCACCATACCTCCCAAATATACAAATAATCCCTCCTGAGGTGTAAAGGTTACTATAAAGATTACTGACAGTTCTGTCCAATAAGGGTCAATATAATCATAAATTCTCAGCTATGAGGAGGACATGTTTCTTTCCTTTGTCCTAACAATGATGAGCAAAAAGCCATAAATACTTGCCTAGTGAACATGAATCAGTGCCTACAGAAACATCATTTATTCACTCATCCAGTTAAAAAATATTAATTTGAGATAAGGTTAATGGCAGACTCTAGAAATAATGCAAAGAACAAGGCAAGCATGCTCGCTACGCTCACGGAGCCCACGGCTTGAATAAAATTGGGATGTGCACTGGTAATTAAACATGTAGTATAACAAAAAGGGAAGTAAACTATGCTCTTGGAGAGAAAATATAGACTCATCAAAGCTTCTCTGGGAAGACAGGGAGAATTTCCCTGAAAGATAAGGGATTAAAATTGAAATTATGAATACGAAAGAGCTTTGAAAGTAAAACACTGAAGGAAGAGTGTTCCAGGCAGAAAACAAGCAGCTTGTACAGTCAGTGGAGGAGGTACTGAAAAAATACAGGGCAGCTGCAGCCTAGGAAGCTCTGGAGAATGCTGCTTTAGAGAAATGCTGCTTTAGAGGAGCCAACTAATGCCACTACTTTATAAATATGGTGACTATTTCAAGAAAGGGCATCCACTGAAAGCTTTTAAATGGTGATGGGCACAACCAATTAACACTCCAGTTGCTGTGTAGAGATTAGAGATGAACAAGAGTAGAAAGAGGGAGAAGGGTGAGGAGGTCATTACAACAGCCCAAGAAGAAAAGATGGCAGTTTGAACTACTGTACCACAATATTGAAAGAAACTGTGGAAGGTAGAAGACCTATGAATAGATTATTGAAGATGAAAAGAGGAAGAAGTTGAGGGCCACTCCTAGGATTCTGGCTGGAATGGTTGGGTGGACAATGGTGGTACTTATTCAGTGATGCGGTGGTGGGGTGGAGTAGTTTTGAGGAAGAGGCAATATGTTCACTTTATGAAATGTGTTTGAGGAGTTTACATGACATGCAAGTGAAGGTGCAAGTAGGAAGTTGGCTGTAATAGTCCTGAGTTTACCAAATGTGTAGTTTCTGTATGGATTTAGTGATTATCAGCATATTGATGAAAACTGAAAAAAATACAGAATGGTCAGTTTCTCTGGGTAGTAAGTGTGTGGTGAAAATAGAATACCTTGCTAGTGTGTAGAGGAAGTTTAATATTAGTGTGTAGAGGAAGTTGGAGGAGGAGTTTCCTTTAAAGTAAGCTAAGAAGTAAAAAGAGATAAACAAGAAAATCAAGAGTATGTGGTCTGTGAAGCTAAAAATCTAAGAGAGTGTTAAAGTAGTTTTCAATGTCTGATGATGTACTGAAAGGCTGTATGATACAAGGACTGATCACTATCCAATGGAGTTGGTAATGAGGAGTCATTCACTTCTTTCAATGATAATCTCTCATCATTTCCTAAGTGTCTGACATAGTTTTATTGGGATTAATATGATTATTTCCAGCTTCAATTTCAATTCCTATTATATCTAAATTAGTTAGAATAATATTCCGCAATTCTCAGGCACAGCCATGGTAATGAGGACCTGGTTAAAACCTGAAGCCTACTAGTTCATGTAGTATCCTTATATTGTCTGTGAAACAAAGTGTTTAAAAGAGTTATATTATGTACATACTTACCTTCTAAGAAGAAATCTCTATAACCTAAATAATGTTTAGCATTCAAAAACTATTCTAATGATAATGTAGGTGTAATAGGCGGTTGACAAGGCATTTATTTTATTTATTGTTGGCTAGTGTGTAATTGTGTAATAAAAGTACTTTCTGGAACTTATCAAATTTTCCCTTCCTAAGAGAAGCCCTGGAAGTTCTCGCTGTGTCACAGTGGGTTCAGGATCTGGCATTGTCTCTGCAGTGGCTCAGGTGGCTGCAGAGGAATGGGTTCAATCACCAGCCTGGCACAGTGGGTTAAGGATCTGGTACTGCTGCAGCTGTGGCAATAGGTTGCCGCAGTGACTAAGATTCAACCCCTGGCCCAAGAACCTCTATATGCCACAAGTGTGGCTGAAAATAAATAAATAAAAGTAGGCCAGACTGACTAGAATGGGAAATGGAAGACTGTTCTAACAGGAGTCTTCTCAGATCAAGATGAAATCAGCACTGGGTTAGATGGCCCCTGGGAAGTATTCAAGGGCAGACCTCATGGAAAATCTGACAGGACGAATGTCATCAGTTTCAGATCCTGTCCTTTATGGTTTAATGATTGTTATAAAGGCATATATTTTTGCATATTTGCTAGGCTTACAGCAGTACTTATAAATGGATGAATAGCAACTGTTTAGACTAACTTTTTAAAATTGCATGTTATCAAGAAAACTGCTTTCTTCTCTTTTAGCAATTGTTCTCCATGCTGGCTGTGCAGGAGAGTCACTGGAAGGATTGTATAAATTATACAGCCCTCTGGAAGCCATCTTTGGAAAGTGTAGCTCGGTATTACTGGACTAAGGCCCGGGACTCTGTATTTTTTAATGTTTCACATAAATTTCAAACCCATAGTTTTGTCTGGGAATCACAGGAATGCTATCAAAGCACTTGGCTAATATCACTGATGGCTTGTTGGTGGCTGTATCAGTGACAGAGGCGCTTAGCAAAATGATCTTTTTACACATTGAAGGATTGCAGAGAAATACTTCCAATGGTGAAAATAAATGTAACTTTTGGCTGTAAAAATGGCTCAGTCCCATCCCTTGGAGACAAGATAATAAATCTCTATGAATTTGTCCCTGAGGAAAAATGTTCATTTTCAGAACACTTTGCCATTTTTATAATGGGAGAAAGATCTATAAAATGCCCGTGGCAAAACAGCAGTTCAGAGCTCCACTCACTGACTTTAGAAAAGTTGACGGTGTCAGTGAAAACTGTGGTAACCTCTCCTTTGGTAACCAAAGAAGGTATAGACTTTTCATATTTTTTTCTAAGTGAAATAAAGATATTTTCATTGGCTTCAGGAAAGAGAAGCATATATAGTTTTAATATACCTATGTACCTATCAATCATTTTAACAGGAGAATGACAAAAGTTTATATTTAGTGAGAAAATTCATGGCCTTCTTAGACATTGACGAAGACACACAGACCCAGGTTACCTTGATTACCTTCATTTTAAGAAGTCACTTCTGCACCTTTCACAGGTATGCTTGTAACTGAACAAATAATTTAAACTTCCACTCAACTTCTTTATTTGGAAAGAAAATATATTTGCTGATATTTTCAAATTGTTTGCAATGTTTAGCATGTTCAGGATTCAACAAACTAAAGCCCCCATGCCAAATATGCTGGCCTCCTATTTTTTGTAATTAAAGTTTTAGTGAAACACTGCCATGCCCATCCATTTACGTATTGTCAATAGCTGCTTCTGCATTATAGTAGCAGAATGTAGCAGTTGTGACAGAGACTATATAGCCCACAAATCCTAAAATACTTCCTGTATGGTAACTAATAGAAAAAATTTTCCGATTCTTGTCTTAGACTGTTATAACACTATATCTAGTTGAAAACTGCTTTAACTGTAATGACTTGATTAGTTCACATATCCAGAGATCAGTAAGTCCTTAAATGAATATTTTTGTGTCATAATTATATCATCCAGGACTGGGGGATAGGTAAAAATCTCTGTACATGGTTGCAAGATGACTTTAACTATTCAAGGCAACTTATACAGAATTTATTATTGTTATTATTATTATTATTGTTATTATTATTATTATTGCTTTTTAGGGCCACACCTACAGCACATGGAAGTTCTCAGGCTAGGGTCGAATTGGAGCTGTAGCTGCAAGCCTACACCACAGCCATAGCAACATGGAATCTGAGCCGGGTCTGTGACCTACACCACAACTCGTGGCAATGCCAGGTTAGAGGGCAGGGATCAAACCCTCATCCTCATGGACACTAGTTGGGTTTGTAACCTGCTGAGCCACAATGGGAACTCCCTTATATGGAACTTATAATATTCAGTTACAAAGAAGATTATTTTATTTTTGATGTGTATGGGTGAGGGTAGTTCTATTAGGGAGAAAACCTTTTCCTAGAAACCTCCAGCAGACTTACTTTTGGTTCCACTGGCCATTATTTAGTCACATGAACATACCTAAATGAAACACAGGGTGGAATAAGAGAATTACCAAAACTAATGTAGGGTCTGGGCGAAAATAATCTGTATGTATCTGGCACTCCATCAGCAAGGACGAGTTAGAAGAGGATGTGGGTTAGACATCCACCAGTGTCTGCCAATGGCCTAAAAACATTCAGACAGCCTGGTATTTGGATCTCCGCTCTCATATTTCCTAGCTGTGTAATCGGTCACAGTAAATTCATTTGCCAAACAAGTGGTAGTGTCATCCTTGATCTGTTTGTGTAGGGTAAACGTGTGATAACATGTGCTACATTCCTAGCAGATGGCCTCAACTTCCCAGCTTTCCCTTTGGATTTATGGTGTGAGCACCAAGGTGCAATTCAATTTTTTCACCTGGTCCTCTAACTATTCATGTGACTTTGGGAGTTGCCTTTAGTTGAGTCTCTATGAATGATGTACAAATCCAGTCATACAGGATAGTTATTAAAGAGGCTGGACTGTATATGTATTACTGCACATGTAGGGCCAAACTTGCATTCATTTCACAGAGTGCTCCCTGAGAGATTTCAAGTCACATGTCATATTCCTTTTATGCAGCCTATTAAAAAAACTTCTTTGGCATCATCTAAACTTCAAACTATGAGCCTGCCTCAGCCAGATGATTTTCTTTTAGTAATGAAAAGATAGGCAAATGGGTCATATTCATATATACATAGGTCATATTCATATATACCAATTGAAACTGTAGCCACCAGCCTACCCTGCAGCCACAGCAATGTAGTATCTGAGCAGCATCTGTGACCTACACCATAGCTCATGGCAATGCCGGATTCTTAACCCACTGAGAGAGGCCAGGGATAAAACCCGCATCCTAATGGGTGCTAGGTGGGTTCCTTAACTGCTGAGTCATGTGGGAACTCCAATATATTTTATAAAGCAAATGGCTTAAATGTTTACAGCTTCTAATTCTTTTTGTAATATTTTAAAAACACAACCATGATTTTATTCAAGAATGGATTTCAGACTGTCAAGGATATTATCCTGGTTTCTTCTTGGGTCAAGATACATTTTATTTATTTTGCTATTTACACTGCATTCACTTAAGGATGAAAGAGAATCTTATTAACAAAAGAATTTAAGATTATGAGGATTTTCCATTTGACTTTAACATAATTTTGTGGGTTAATTTTCATGAACGATGTGTCCTACAATTAAGATTCTGCCCAAAGTCATCACCAGTAGAAAGTACACTGCAATCAAAAACAATGATATATACATATATAAGGCTAATATCTGAGGATACTAGATCATTCAAAAACATTTTGTCTGAGAATCAGGAGATATTTACAGGTGAACAAACATTTTCAACAGGTGTGTGATGAAAATTATGTTTCTAAATCTGGTATCTATCTGATGTTTATATTCAATTTTACAAAGTGAATTAGATAGAAACGCCACATAATTGGTCCTTGGTCTTTGGTGTACACAACGTTTCCTCTAGCTCTAGTCAACTTAAAGTCTAAGGGATACAGCGCAATATTTTCCTGATATGTCACACAATAATTTATTTATACATATGTATAGTTTGATATTTATATAATTTATACACACACATAGTGCCCTTAATGGATCAATCATTAAAGAGCTTTAAATTATCTAATAAAATCTGCACATATACATTTATTGAAAGAGGTTATAGCATACTGATTAAGAGTTAGGGCTTTGAACTTTGAGGACATATTTCACATCTATTTATGAGTTGTGTGGTGTCCTTAACTTCACTTCCTTATCTGTAAACTTGGATCTTGGAGCCACTGCATAGAGTTGTAAAGGTTGAATATTCATATAAATATTTAGAATGATACCTGGCAAAGAGTAGTTACTCAATAAAAATAAATTGATACCATTCATTAATATTATCACTATCATTCTTATAACTCCATGCTGGAGAAGCAAAGTATAAAAAAAGCACTGATGAGAATTTAAGATGTTATAGGCAATAAAATGTTTAAAATGCTTAAAAACAAAAAAATAAATCAAAACCATTAAAATATTAAAAAGGCAAAGGGTAAAAAGAAACATTAATTTTATTAATTATATGCATATATAACATGTAGTGAGGTACTGATATAATATATATAACAAGCACGTTACACCAGTACATATATAATAAAAACAAGAAGGTGAATTTAAAGGAAAAATAGATATAGCTGTGGAGAGAATTATTATGAACACAGCACAAAGGGATAATGATTAGTAAAAAGGTGAGGTTGAGAGGTATGGAGAATGAAAGAGGAAAGTCTAGCAGATGTCTAGTAACATTTGCATAAGAATGAAATTGGGAGAATTAGAGTAACAATAGTGAAGAGAAATAATTAGAAATAAAGACATGCGATGAATAAATGAAAGACCGACATGATGAAATAAATTTTCATGTTCGATAACTATACCGAGTAGGATAAAAATAAAAAATTAATTTAGTAGAAAACAGACATGTGGTTGCCAAGAAGGAGTGGTGAGGGAGTGGGATGGACTGGGAGTTTGGGGTTGGTAGTTGCAAACTATGACATTTAGAAGGGATAAGCAATGAGATCCTACTGTATAGTACAGGGAACTATATCTGATCTCTTGGGATAGATCATAATGGAAGATAATATAAGAAAAAGAAGGTGTGTGTATATATATATGACTAGGTCACTTTGCTGTATAGCAAAAATTGGCACAATATTGTGAATCAATTATACTTTTTTATTTTTTCACTTTTTAGGGCCACACCTGCAGCATATGTAAGTTCCCAGGCCAGGGGTCAATTTGTGGAGCTACAGTCACTGGCCTATGCTACAGCCACAGAAAGGCAGGATCAAAGCCATGTCTGCAACCTAAACCATAGCTCACAGAAATGCTGGATCCCTAACCCACTGAGCAAGGCCATAGATTGAACCTGCATCCCCATGGATCATAGTTGGGTTTGCTGACCACTGAGCCACAAAGGGAACTCTCTGAATCAACTATACTTTAATAAAAAAAAGAAACAAAATCTCAAAAACTGTTTCTCTAGTGTTGACTCCATTCATATAAATTTAAAACTGCAAAACAGCTGTTTACGAATATAAACAAAAAGAAAAAAAACTTTATTTCATTTTTATTTATACAGTTGAGGGATATTAAAACCATATTTGGAAATGATATACACTGGATTTAGTAGGGCTGAAAGGGGTATGAGATTTAAGCTATAACTCAAATACTTTATGCCTTTAAAAAAATAATTTAAAAAGAGAACTGAAGCCAATATAAAAAATATTAACATCAGTTTATTGATAGCGGTTGGTGCATAAGGATATGTTATATTCTTTCCTGTGAATTTAAAATACTTTCAAAAAAAATCATTGTGCCCTAATGAGATTTAGGGTTTTAACAAAAGACAATTTTGAATTTTCCAAATTTTTCTTAGGAAAAATTACAAATTTCCTAAAAGAAATTCCTATGGGGAATTTTTCATTAATTAGGTGGTTAACACAGACCTTTGGGAATAGAAAAGAAAAAAGAAAATTTCCCCAAAGACCCAAATAAGCTGAACTAAAAGGTATGTACCTTATCTCTCAGAAAATTAGGGAGCTACGTCAGACTCGCCAGAAACAAACTGTGATTCCAAAGAGTCTGAGATTTTCAGCACTGATACATATTCTACTAAGGGTCATTTCAAGAGACATTTATAAACCAGATGCTCCAAATTCAATTTTTACCAGCACAATTATAAAAATGATTTAATGTAGAGGATCTATAAAATAGTTTTTTACTAAATATTAAAAACATCTTTACAGAGAATATAAATGTTAAAGCTGAAACAATACAAATGAAAATAAACACATGCAAACCGAGTAAACCCAAATCATACAAATGTTCTTCATGCTTGAAGGCAAGCATTTGTTTCTATATATTTGGGATATTTTCATGTATGCAATGATTTCCCTATATTTTCTGTTTACAGTTCGTTTAAGTTTCAATAATAAAAGCAGTTTTATAAGGGTAAGTGTTGTATGGAATGTGAGGTCAGACCAGTGAATCAGGTCCCTTCGGTTTTCAATTCTCTTTCTGCTATTCACGCTGACACAGCAAAACCTTTCTAGAAGCAGGAGTGAGCACTGACTTTTAACATTGCCATCTTTCAGTCATATAGGTTCTGGTCCCTTCTGCTTGATCCTGATGACTTATGGGAGAAGCTGATCAAATTTTAAAAATCATTACACCAAATGATATCTTTCAGCATTACACTGAAGACAGTCTGTTTCTTAGTGTCACAAAGAAGACAGAAAATGTTAATTAGATCACCATTTTTATAGTGATGATTCCTTTTGAAAATTTTGTTTTGAAATTATATACACACATATATCTTCGTTTTAGAAAAAGTGTGATGTGCTTAAGAATATCCATATCTATACCTGGATCTATTTGTAAGAGCTGTAATCACACAACTCAGAAATAATGATTAATATGTTATTCATATACATATTCATACATTTTATTCCTAAACATAGCTTATATTTTCCAAAGAGTTTTGCCATTTGCTTTTTTTTGGCCTAACATCATGGGGCAAACATCTTTCTATAGATAAATGAAATTTATCCATTTCTGACAGTTTAATTGCTAGCAGTTTAACTTTTTTCCACTGTGTTTTAAAGTGTGGGCGCTCTGAATATTCTTGAACAAATACCCCTGAATGTGGAACAAATGTGGAATTGCACCTCCTACAAAAGGAGCCTATGGAGAAACAAAGCATGGTGCTCCAAATTAAAACTTATTTTCTTTTACTTGAAGAGCTGATCCTGAAACTCAGCAGGACACTGTGGGGCCTTTCTGGGGACAGAAACCCCCTCCCCATATCCTCTGCCTCTTGTTTGTGAAAAACAAACAAATAAAAAAGCTTTAGCCTCCTATGCCTTACCCGAAATCCAAAGAACAAATTTAATCAAAGAAGTAAGAAAATGCAGAAACAAAGGAAAGCAGTCAAGCAAGACAAAACGATAGTAGTTAAGCCATAAAACAAAAGCAAGGAGCTTTTAGTTCCTCTTCAAGGACTATAGACAATAACCTGAGCCATACCCATATGTTGTTTTGCAGATACTAAAACTCAAGTGGAAGAAGCTAACAATGTGATGACCAAATGGGCTGAAGTCTAAGGATTAATAATGCTGACCCCTCTGACCTAAGTGGTTACCTCACCAACCATCAATCAGAGAATTTTGCATAAGCTGATTTTATACCCTATGACCCTCTCCCTCACTTTCTTAAAAAAAAAAAAAATCCTTTCCTAAAATCCATCAGAGAATTTGGGTCTTTTAAACAGGAGCTGCCTAATTTTCTTTCTTGGCCCTACATTGCACTCCTTACCATAAAAGCTGTACTTAAAATTACCAGCCTCTGGGATGCAGCAAAAGCAGTTCTAAGAGGAAAGTTTATAGCAATACAAGCCTACCTCAGGAAACAAGAAAAAGCTCAAGTAAACAACCTAACTTCACATCTAAAGCAGCTAGAGAGGGAAGAACTGACAAGACCTAAAGTTAGTAGAAGAAAAGAAATCATAAAGATCAGAGCAAAAATCAATGAAATAGAAACGAAGAAAATCATTGAAAAGATCAATGAAATTAAAAGCTGGTTCTTTGAAAAGATCAACAAAATCGATAAACCCTTAGCTAGATATATCAAGAAAAAAAGTGAGGACACAAATCAATAAAATTAGAAATGAAAAAGGAGAAGTAACAACAGACATCACAGAAATACAAAGGATCATAAGAGACTACTACATGCAACTATATGGCAATAAAATACAAAACCTGGAAGAAATGGACAAATTCTTAGAAAAGTACAATCTTCTAAGACTAAACCAAGATGAAATAGAAAATATGAATAGACCAATCACACATTCTGAAATTGAAACTGTGAGTAAAAAACTTCCAACAAACAAAAGTCCAGGACCAGATGGCTTCACAGGTGAATTCTATCAAACACTTAGAAAAGAGCTAACACCTATCCTTCTGAAACTCTTCCAAAAAATTGCAGAGGAAGGGACACACCCAAACTCATCCTATTAGGCAACCATCACTCTGATACCAAAACCAGACAAAGATATCACAAAAAAAGAAAATTACAGGCCAATTTCACTGATGAACATAGATGCAAAAATCCTCAACAAAAGACTAGAAAACCGAATCCAACAATACATTAAAAGGATTGTACATCATGATCAAGTGGGATTTATCCCAGGGATACAAAGATTCTTCAATATCTGCAAATCAATCAGTGTGATACACCACATTAACAAACTGAAGAATAAAAACCACATGATCCTCTTAATAGATGCAGAAAAAACCTTTAACAAAATCCAACACCCATTTCTGATAAAAACCTTTCAGAAATTGCACATAGGGAGAACCTACCTCAACATAATAAAGGCCATCTATGACAAACCCAGAGCTCACATCATTCTCAATGGTGAAAAGCTGAAAGAACTCCTGCTGAGATCAGGAACAGGGATGTCGACTCTCACCGCTCTTATTCAACATAGTTTTGGAAGTCCTAGCCACAGCAATCAGAGAAGTAAAAGAAATAAAAGGAATCCAAATTGGAAAGGAAGAAGTAAAACTATCACTATTTGCAGATGACATGATACTATACCTAGAGAATGCTAAAGACTACCAGAAAACTATTAGAGCTCATCAATGAATTTGGCAAAGTCACAGGATACAAAAGTAACACACAGAAATCAACTGCATTTCTATATACTAACAGTGAAAGATCAGAAAGAGAAATTAAAGAAGCAATCCCATTTACCATTGCATCAAAAAGAATCAAATACTTAGGAATAAACCTACCTAAAGAGACAAAAGACCTGTACTCTGAAAATTATAAGGCGCAGATGAAAGAAATCAAGGATGACTTAAACAAGTGGAAAGACATCCCATGCTCTTGGATTGGAAGAGTCAATATTATCAAAATGACTATACTCCCCAAGGCAATCTATAGATTCAATGCAATCCTATCAAATTACCAAGGACCTTTTTCACAGAACTAGAACAAACTATTTTAAAGTTTGTTTGGAAGCACAAAACACCCAGAATAGCCAAAGACATCCTGAAAAAGAAAAACGGAGCTGGAGGAATCAGGCTCCCTGACTTCAGACTCTACTACAGAGCTGCAGTCATCAAAACCGTATGGTACTGGCACAAAGACAGAAATATAGATCAGTGGAACAGGATAGAAAGCCCAGAATTAAACCCACGCTTCTATAGTCAACTAATCTATGACAAAGGAGCCAAGAAAATACACTGGAGAAAAAACAGCCTCTTCAGTAAGTGGTGCTGGCAAAACTGAACAGCTACATGTAAAAAAATGAAACTAGAACACTTCCTAACACCATGCTCAAAAATAAACTCAAAGTGGATTAAAGATCTAGATATAAGACCAGATACTATAAAACTCTTAGAGGAAAACAGCCCAAACACTCTCTGACATAAACAATAGCAACATTTTCTCAGATTCATCTGTCAGAGTAAGGACAATAAAAAGAAAAATAAACAAATGGGACTTAATTAAACTTCAAAGTTTCTGCACAGCAAAGGAAACCCTTAATAAAATGACAAGACAACCCACAGAATGGGAGAAAATATTTGCAAATGAATTGACTCACAAGGGATTAGACTCCAAAATTTATAAACACCTTCTACAGCTCAATACCAAAAAAAAGAAACAACCCCATCAAAAAATGGGTGGAGGATCTAGGCAGACAATTCTCCGAAGAAGACATGCAGATAACAAATAAACACATGAAAACATGTTCAACATTGCTCCTTATTAGAGAAATGCAAATCAAAACCACTATGAGGTACCACCTTACACAGGCCAGAATGGCCATCATCAAAAAGTCTACAAACGATAAGTGCTGGAGAGGGTGTGGAGAAAAAGGATCCCTATTACACTGTTGGTGGGAATGCAAACTGGTGTAATCACTGTGGAAAACAGTATGGAGATTCCTCAGAAAAATAAAAATAGAATTACTATTTGATCCAGCAATCCCACTCCTGGGCATCTATCCAGAGGAAACCATGACTCGAAAAGACACATGTACTCCAGTGTTCATTGTAACACTCTATGAAATAGCCAGGTCATGGAAACAACCTAAATGCCTATCGACAGAGGAGTGGATAGGGAAGGTATGGTACATACACACAATGGACTATTACTCAGCCATTAAAAGGAATGAAATACCAACATTTATAGCAACATGGATGGACCTCGAAATTATCATGTGAAGTGAAAGCAGTCAGACAATTAGACAGCAACACCCAGTGCTACCGCTTACATGTGGAAACTAAAAAGACACAGTGAACTTCTTCACAGAACACACAAATACTCACAGACTTTGGAAAACCTTTAGTTTCTAAATAAGGCAATCTAGGGGGTGGGGTGATGCACTGAAGGTTTGGGATGCAAATGCTATCAAATTGAGTTGTGACGATTTTTGTATACCTATAATTGTAATAAAATTCATTTAGCAATGGAAAAAAAAATTACCAAAACCTGGTGTCAGTACACTGGTTTTACTGTGTATGCATGAGCAGACTCATGTTTGGTTTGGTAACAATTTGAAAGCCCAAATCACATTCTTCTTTAAAATATTACTCCAAGCCCTTATTACTAAACAAATGAATCCCAAATAAAAAGTAACCAGTTCTAAATGATTAAGACAACATTGAACCACTGAGTTAATAGCCTTCAACTGTCTGCCAATTCGAATAATTAGGGTCTTCAAAATAAAAAGATTATAATGATGACAGTCATTATTATGACATACTGATACTACTATGTAAAATACTGAACCTGAGTTAACGGACTGAATTTAGAAGATATTAGTATTGAAATGACATGTTGTGGATTTCACTCAAATAAATAAACTTGATGCCTCCTTCTGAGAGTCTTATTTGAGGTTAATAAAATCAAAAGCTGACTTAATATGGTCAGCTATTTATGGATATGAACATTTGTGAAAAATACAGTTATTGTTTATTGAGCTACTCCAGCATGTAATTAGTATAGAGTCATGTGAAAGCTGCAAAACTTAGGAATTGTAGAATGGATACATTATAGGAATAAGAATTAATGCTAAGTGTTTTTATAATCTTGCCAAATTTATGGATAATATTAATACATGTATTTATCTATGATAGACAATATTTAATTTTCTGCAGTTTTTTTAATTGTAAAATAAAGACTTCATGTTGCTATAAAAGTTAACATTTGCCAGCTGTCTTAAGCAAGATATGCTGAAACAAGGTATGAATATAGTTGAAGATGGCCTTGGGTTTTAACAGTTACTTTTCTTAAAATAAATATATCTATTGAAAGCAGCTAATATTTTTTTTGGCGTTTTAGGGCTGTACCCATGGCATACGAATGTTCCCAGGCTAGGAGGCTGTGCCGCATCTGAAACCTACACCACAGCTCATTGGCAATGCCAGATCCTTAATCCACTGAGCAAGGCCAGGAATCGAACCTGCATCCTCACGGATGCTAGTCAGATTTGTTAACTTCTCAGCTACGACAGGAATGCCAGGAAGCAGCTAATATTACAAGTTTCTATTTTCCCCGTTATTGAAGACATGTAAAAGGGATGTAAGGAACAATGGCTGTTGGGAAAAGCTTTCTGAAAGAGATAATATTCTTCACCCAAGTAGGAACCACTGCTCAGGCCAAGAGAGTTTTCTGCACAGTATCATACTCTTATGTACTATATTATCAATTACAGCAGATGGTATAATTGGAAGGAGAAAATAATCATTAATTACAAAGCTCTCTTCCCCAGGCTTTTAGAAATAAAACATGCACTGTAGGCAGTATGCTTATGTAGTCTCATCCAGTAATCATGAAGATCAGCTACTCTCAATCCAAAATGAATGATGTAAGGAGTATTAACCCTATAGTTATAACTCAGTCTACTACAAATTTCTTTCCCTCTAAAAGACGGAAATACTTCTTACAAAACTTGATGATCACAACAACAAATTTGCAAGTGGTTGCTGTTAGTTTAATGTTTACAATCTTGAAATGAGGTATATTTAAGGTCAAGCAGTTATGGCTTTTGAACAATATTTTGAGGTTTCCTTTTTAATGCCAGCAATGTTTACTAAGCACCTACTATGTGCTAGGCAGGGATCTAGGTGTTAACACAATAATGAGCAAGAAAGACATCGACCCTATTGGAGAAGCAGTGAAAACAGGGGTAAAAAATAAAGATATGAATACAAATACAATAAATGTTATGAAAAAGGAAGAGTGAAATAAGAAAAACTGAAGAAAGGAATACAGTGTAATAAGTGGTCAAAGAATAGTTTCTGAGATGGCAAGGATGATCTGAGCTAGATTCAAATACAAAGAAACTGGACACATGGTTATCTTGGGATATGTGTTTCATACAAATAACATGAGATGTACTATCCCTGAGGTGAGGGTGGATGTGACTAATTTGAGGTAAAATAAAAATAGCTATTATGACCAGAGATGAGGTTAGAGTACTCAGCAGGACCAGGTCACAAAGTGCTTATACAGATAAACTCAGATTTTATTTTCAGGGAAACAGGAAGCCGTCTGAGGATTTTAAGAAGGAGAGAGTAACGCAGGCTGATTCATATTTTGACTGTATCACACTGGCTGTGTGAGGTAAGTGTAAAAGCAAAGCCCTGTCATTCAGGTGAGGTGAAAGGCAGTTCAGGCTAGTGTGACAGAAGTGAAAGTGGAGGAGAGAACACAGATGATGGATATGCCAAGAGGATTGAACCAACAGGAATGAGACGCAAAGAGCAGTGCTGAAAAATTTGGAAGATGACAGTGTTATTTTCTGAGATGGGGAAATCTAGGGGAAGAGGTACATTGGAAAGTTAGTAAATCAAAACAGTGATGGAGTTCCCGTCGTGGCGCAGTGGTTAACGAATCCGACTAGGAACCATGAGGTTGCGGGTTCGATCCCTGCCCTTGCTCAGTGGGTTAACGGTCCGGCGTTGCCGTGAGCTGTGGTGTAGGTTGCAGACGCGGCTCAGATCCTGCGTTGCTGTGGCTGCGGCGCAGGCCAGTGGCCACAGCTCCGATTAGACCCCTAG
>PVHT021183696.1:1365988-1471164 GCA_004024745.2 Catagonus wagneri
GGCCTTATAGATCATACTAAAAACTTTACCTTCACTCCAAAGTAAATGCAGTGTGATTGAAACATTTTAAACAGAGAAGTTATAGGTTTTGTGTTTTCAAATATTCCTGCTGTGTGGAGAATATGCTGAAAGGAGTAAGAAAGAAACAGGAAGAGCTGTTAGGATGCTGTTGCAGAGTCCAGGTGAAAGTACAGTGAAGAGTGGGAGTATTTACAAGTGACCTGATTCTATATATATTTTAGAAGTAGAGACCAGAAGATTGCCTAAAAGATTTCCATGGAGGGCTTGAGACAAAATGTTGTGTAAAGAATGATTCCCAGGTTTTTTGACCTGGCAACTTAAAGGATACAATGATTATCAACAGAAAGGTAGAGGGACATGGGAGGAAGAGCATGTGAGTCAGAGTTCTCCTGAGAAACAGAACCAATAAAAGATTTACAGATAATGTAGTTCCTGTCGTGGCTCAGTGTAATCGAATCTGACTAGGAACCATGTGGTTGCAGGTTCGATCCCTGGCCTTGCTCAGTGGGTTAAGGATCTAACATTACTGTGAGCTGTGGTGTAGTTTGCAGACATGGCTCGGATCTCACGTCGTTGTGGCTGTGGTGTAGGCTGGCAGCTGTAGCTCTGATGGACCCCTAGCCTGGGAGCCTCCACATGCCGCGGATGCACCCCTAAAAAAAAAAAAATGACAAAATACAAAAAAAAAAAAGATTTATAGATAAAATGAATATGTATGTCTGCGATAAATATAGTCTTAAGGCTTGAGAACCAGAGGTAAAGGTATAAATTCCAGTCAACAGAAGAAGATGTGATGAGATGTCTCAGCTCATTTAGTGGGACAGAAAAAGAGGAGCAAATTCCTCCTTTCTCTGCTTTTTGTTCCATTCAGACCCTCCCACATTGGGGAAGGGAATCTAATTTACTGAGTCCACCAATTAAAATGCTAATCTCATCTAGAAGCACCCTCCACAGACCCACTCAGAAGCAATGTTTAATCTAGGTACCCCATGGCCTGTCAAAATGACAGATAAAATTAACCATCACATGCAGGTTTTGGTAGAATGTGTTCAGTTTTTTTGTTTATTTTAAGGTATGTGTTTAGATTACTATAGGAATGGTGTTTTGCTTATGAAATTGGCAGAAGAGAAAACAGTAGTCCCAGTGGGTTAGTTCCTGTCCCAGTACCATATTAGTTTACCAGGTTTAGCATGATAAAATAGAGCACATTTTACTTATATACATCTTGAGCATAGGGGCTCTTTCACGAGAGAGTAGTCAGTTGCCTAAATAACTATTCTATTTAGTTTTTCATTTAAAAGTATATACAGGTATGCTCTGAGAAATTGAGAGACTTGATCTCTAAATTTCCTAAAGTGTGATAGCCATAGTCTGTGAAATGAAATTCATGTCAACCACTATTATGTCAATGGTGAGATAGCCACTTATTCACTGTCAATGGATGTCCCAATCATAATTTTCTCTGTAATGTCTAATGAGTGACCTTAATCTTGTAAGAGATTTCATCCTATGTCCTAGTACTGACCTGCCACTTTATATGTTCCTATATTCAAATTATATATATAGTTTAGAAGCAGATGGTGATTTGCATGGGGTAAGAGGAATTTTCAAATACAAATAAGTGCTCTCAAGGAATAACATTAAAATCATTAAACTGATTCGTCCTAGAATCTGAGGTTGGTCTTCCACCATTATTCTTCAAAGTAAACAAGTTGATTTAGATTTCACTATTCTTTCCCCCACTCCACCATGTAATAATTCTTCACAAGCCTGTCTTGACTTCCTTCTTTATCAGACAAAGATTTGATTCCATCCTAATACATTAGTTTAGGACAAAGCAGCCATATGGGATATATTCTACCTTGAGATAAATAATTCTGGACAGCTTCTTAATTGATATTTTTCTTTCTATATTCTGTTTAAAGTTTGCTGGCTAGATAAACAAACTCCAAGTAGGACATAGCAATCTACAGACTGGGTTAAGTTCAGTTCAGCCAAATAAAATATGGAGTAACAGTTAAAGCTTATCTACGACAAAGATGCCAAGTGAGAAAAACTGGGCCCCAGAGCTTCTAAAAAAATATATATTCTGGTAGGATTTTTGGTTATTTTCTTATGATTTTTGGCTATTCTATTTAGCTTTCTGTGTCTTTTATGCAAAGAGCAAGTGCATAGTGGCTTGATAAAAATAAAAGAGAACTAATAATGATTACCATTTTTGACTCTCAATGGGTTTCAATCAGTGTTTCAGCATATGTGTTTTATGCATTTTAGAATGGAGAATGTTTAGTGGAAATAGTCTGTGTGTTTCTATTTATGTTTTCCATGTTTATTGCTGTGTATTAAACCTAAGGGGATCTTTAAAGTCAAAGACACCAATATTTTTATAATTTATATTACATTTGAGTGAGAAAAAAATTAAATTATCTTCACAAAGATAAAGTGCAAAGCCTTAAACTCCATACTTTTCTTATGTGCTCTATTTATTATGTCAAGGCTTACCTTTACAAGTTGATTTGAATTATTTCCACCAAAGGTATATGCACACTTCGTTGTATATCCTAACTACATAGAGAGGTACTATGTAATACAGTAAAATAAAAGAGTTCTGCATTTTTAATGCTTTTACTTTTGATTAACAATTCTGTATATAAATCACGCATTCCCCATAATTTTCTGATGTTTCCTACTTTAATGTAGAGGAATACTAACCTTTTTATTCAGTGAAAACATAAACTTTTTAGGAATTACTGAAAAATATAATTAAGCATAAAATTGAATAATAGATATCATAAGGAATGTGATATGATATATTTAGACACGAAGAATGATTTTCTATTTTCTATAGAAAGGATATATGGGAGTATAATCTGATAGCAGGGACTAAAGGAATAAAAGATGTTACATCTTTTAAAATATACAAAAATATATTGATACTGTATGTGTGTACATTCACTGACTGGGTAAAGCCTGATTACTGGTATAGAAAGTTGCATAATACAGTAAAAAGAACAGGAACAGAATAAATTTTTACCATTGGACTAAAGGAAATGTTTAAATTTTGTTTGTTTGTTTGTTTTTACCTATGTCAATTTATAAACCTGTTTAGGTCCTTAATCTTAAAATATTGATGTCATTTTATTATCATCTAAACCTGTTGCTTTCTATTCACCAGTGACTTTCTACAGACTGCTGCAAAGAACAGATTGATTCATCGGGAGGACTCCATAATTTTTTTTCCTGCTTAACTCTAACTAATGACCTACTGCAGAGAGTTACTCCATTTTTTTTCTTTTTTTCCCAGCATAAGAAAGAATGATCTTATGTAAGTTCCAGTAAGTTATTACAAGGAAAGAAACTCATTCCCTCTGTCCTCCTATAATTCTTGATGTCGACTGCATCTATTCCTCTTAATTTTAATTGTTAATTCATATTTATCAAAAAATAAATTATATGATAACTAGCACAAAGCAAGCAATCTTTGTAGATATCCCTTTAGCTTTGTATCAATTTATAATTATTATGGAGAAATATATAAAATATGGATATATGAACTAGCAGAAAATAAAAAGCATAAATGATACCCAGAGAATACTTCATATTTCTGTGTTTGCCTTCCAGTAGCCTTTCTGTATTTCTAATAATACACGCACACACACATATACACACACACTATACACAAAAATCTTAAATTTCTTGTGTCACAAGCTCAAGAGGGCAAATCTAGCTTTCATTATTTTCCCAGATCAGGGATTCATTACTGTCTTGAGTGTTCTGTTTATTCTTGGAAATAGTTAGATTCTGGCCTATGTCCTTCTGGGATCCTAAAAAACTTCAGGGAATATTTTTTGACCAAATTGTCTAGGTACTCCATGCCACTATGTCTGTTATACTCCTCGGACATCATCAACTAGATTGTTGTGTTCTCTTTCTAGGAAAAATTATTCTGGATACTATTATTCCCTGGCCTTTCCCAAGGAAGCAAGAGGCACATTCCTTTTGTGCTTAGATATTCAAACACATAAACCCATTCTATAATCTGTCTCCCAGTGATTGATGTGTGCAGAGAGGTGTGGTGGGGAATGAGGACTATAACATATAGTCATTTGAAGTTAGGTTTATACATCCATCTTGTTTTGTTGAGGCACTTTAGTACAGCCTAGCTTTAAATCAAGATTGATGCTTTTTATTTAGGTAAGCTTCTATAAAAATTTTAGAATTTTAAGAATGTACTTAAAAGCGTGTATTTTCTCTGATTACCATATTTCACACTTATGAGGCCAGCATTTAAAAAATAAAGTCACCAGAACATTCTGAAATTAGATGCACTTTACATGTAAACCTACTGACTAAAATAAAATGTTTTGTTTATTGAAAAAGAGAAAATAATTACTTTGAAGATACATGAGGATAGTGTCTCACCAACAGGTAATTCACAACAATACTAAAATATATTCCTATTTATTTATAAATCATTACATTTTGCTATGTTGCTGGAAGTTTGAAAAATGCATAATATATGAGAGCACTTAAATATAATTATCATATAGTGAGCTCTCAAATTTAAAGCATAATGAGAATCTTTACAGTAATGTGTAGCTTACTCTATAGCCAATAGGTCAATCCTTTCCTTCATTTTTAGATGTTTAATATTTGCCGCAGTTTTAGTTTTTTTTAATTTAAATTCTGAGAATATTTATTTTAGTGATTCCAGTTGACTTGATTCAAAGTATTCATTTTGATTGTAGTCATTTGATCCATCTCCTGAAAGATTATTATTTCTTCAGGATAGCAGAAACTGTCAGGGAAAGATTTTACTGATTTTCTTTGCAGTGTTCATTAAAGTTCAATCTTAGTTTTCCAAAGGAATAAAAGTAAGCCATCTTCTTATGGTTCTGTACTTTACAAAGGCCTAGATACAGGTTTCAGAAGGTGGAAGCTTTCCATAACTGGGTACAAGCTGCCTTACAGAGTTCGGTAAATATACTTTAAAGATGGGTTTCATTTACTGGAAGCAAGGCAATTATCTAGAAGCATTTAGAATCTCTTCTATTAGGATATGCAGAAGAGTCAGATGTACTTTTTGAGTGTGAAGCATTTTTCTTAATGGGTACTTTTTCATGATTCTATACTATAGCCCTTGTTACTGCAGAGACAGCAGGTCAATGGATGATTGAATGGGTAGTTTTGCATATCAAGTAAAGCGTAGTGATCTTATTCTCAATAAGTCAACACATTTTTGTGCTTGTATATATTTTATAGAAACTGGAAACACCTTTATGTTTGCTAAGTGCTTTGAAATACATGGATATATGAAGTTCCCATCGTGGCTCAGTGGTTAAGGAATCCAACTAGGAACCATGAGGTTGTGGGTTTAATCCCTGGCCTCGCTCAGTGGGTTTAGGATCCGGCATTGCTGGGTGAGCTATGGTTGCAGAAGCTGCTTGGATCCTGCGTTGCTGTGGCTACGGCTTAGGCCGGCGGCTACAGCTCCGATTAGACCCCTAGCCTGGGAACCTCCACATGCCTTGAGTGCGGCCCTAGAAAAGGCAAAAAGACAAAAAAAAAAAGAAGAAAAGAAAAAGATATACATGGATATAAGTAGATAATTCCATATTGATATAATTACTATTTTGTTAATAAAATAGTTCAGAACTCAGCATGATAAATTTGGTTTCAAGGACAACTAACTGCTTCCACAAGTTTGTCAGACTTACTTTTAATATTATAAATGAATGCCACTGCTTTTATATTAAGAGAACACAGATTCTCTTTAAACTGGCATTTGGTTGGAAAAGGTAAAATTAATTTATTTCCATTCCACTTATGATTTAAAAATAATTCATAAACTATGTTTAGATATTATTAAATAATACCCAAAACAACTCATGGTACCCATATCTACTTATCCACTTATATATACTTCATGTCATCAGACAATAAGAACATTATTAAGCAGTTATATAATAGTTGCCAACGTTTATAAAGGATAAAATACTATACAATATATCTTATGAAATATGAATTAAAATACAGTATTACATTGAAAGTCTTTGGAAATCATCCTAGTATAAATATGCTTAATCAATTTGCTAGACATAACAGTTCTATATTTGCTATAATAATGTCAAATTTATAATTTTTTATGAATTCATTTTATTTGACATGGAGATTTTGAAGAACATGTCAGCTTTGGGCTCTTATAAAAAGTTCAGAATTCAGTTATAATAATAGTATGCCAATATTTTTCCATTCATCTAGCAATAACTATAGATGAAGAAGTATAACATTTTTGCTGTGATTTTTCTCGAAGAAACATTATGAAAAAGTGAAAGGTTAGAAAGCAGCATGATATTGAGCTGAAGGGTACTTTCTCTTAACAAGTGAATTCTTGAGCTTCAGCTCTTACCTGCTCAAACTCAGCTCCCCCAACTCCTGTGCACAGAAGTTCCTCAAGGTCACCTTATCACTGTGAGAGAAGAGCACTATACATTCTCCCCATGATTTTTTAAGAATAAATTTAAGAAAAAATAACTTTTGAATGAAAAACAATTTGGAATTAATCAGTGAAAACCAAGAGGATAAAAGGGACATTTGAGAAATGTAATTTTTTAAAGATAAGGTGAAAATGAGAGTAAGTGAAAAAAACAGATTTTTTTTTGATGATCTTTCTGGGTAATCTGTAAGCCTCATTTATGAACAAGGGATCATAAATTCTAAATAATTAATAGTATAATTTACCAAGATTTTTGCTGTGTGTGTGACTGTATAACTTTGTGTGCATATGTGAATTCTAATCTGGCATATAGGATTTGGGTGTGAACATTTTTTAGTGTAGAAAACTATTATTTTCTAGTATTGCCAGAGACTCAATTCAAAGAGAAATACTCAGAGCCAAAATTTACTTTGGGTGCTCACAGTGCCTGTGGGAGCACATCTTGTCAGAGTGGACTCTACCTTTTGCTTGACTGCACATTCAGCTTGGTTTCCTTCACGTTCTTCAGACTTAAAATTCAACCCTCCTATAGGAAGTTTGGGCTTTCTTTGGATGTCAGAATGTGAAACTATTTAGGCCTAGCCAGCCATTCTTCCTTTCCCTTAGTTTTTTTTCCTTAGTGACTATAGGAATGATGAGAATTTGCCAAGTCTAGAAAGGAAAGATACAATGTTTCTGATTATAGATGCCTAAGTATGCTCCTGGATTTATTGGAAGAAAGTAAAATGAAGAAACTAGCTCTCTAAGTATAACTCAGTAAATCCTATATACATCATTGGAAAAAGGAAAATTAGAATTTTGATAGAGTATCAATGCTGTTATACTAAGAAATATTTAGTTTGCTGCATTTTATTTATGACTAAAATTACATTGTTGTCTTTTCTTATTTTAGGTGATACTCTTTCCCTTGACATCTATATTATGTAACTGAAAATCTCACTTGATACATTTAAGATCTTAGAAACACTAAGGAGTTCCTTTCGTGGCTCAGTGGTTAAAGAATCCGACTAGGAACCATGAGGTTGTGGGTTTGATCCCTGGCCTTGCCCAGTGGGTTAAGGATCTGACGTTGCCATGAGCTGTGGTGAAGTTTGCAGAGGCAACTCGGATCAAGTGTTGCTGTGGCTGTGGCGAAGGCCGGCGGCTACAGCTCCTTTTAGACCCCTAGCCTGGGAACCTCCATATGCCGCAGGTGCGGCTCTACATAAAAGGCAAAAAGACAAAAAAAAAAAAAAGATCTTAGAAACACTAAGAATTGTTAAAGATTGAAATAAAAATGAAACTACCCTATACATAACGAGAAAAATTCTGTTATTTTCTGTACATTCTTTTAGTACAAATGTCTAAAACAGAGTTCTTCACTGATTTCCTCTTAAATTCCAAGTTTTTCTTTACTTCGGCATTATATAACCTCTCTACTTTCACTCTTTAAAGCAAAATAGCATTACTCTTGTTAAGATCCAACTAAGTGGGAGACTCAGACTCCCTTAAATTTAGCCACAGTGGAGCCATTTTGACTCTAAGGGAAGTCATCTTAACTCAGGCTCCGGTCCCTGACCCCTAACAAAAAAACAGAGTTCTGCAAGACTGACAGGCTAATCCTGTTTTGCAAGCCTGACCTTGCCCAGTTCTGCAAGACTGACCCCCACCCATTGTTCTTATCTTGCTTTTGCTGTCAAGACTGACCCCCTCCCATTGTTCTTATTCTGTTTTTGATGTGCTAACCACAAATTAATGGCTTCTGTAACTTACTTCTGTAACATCTGCGTATGGTTTTAGCCTTGATAAGCCTAGCCCTACTTTGACTCGGGGCTGCATTCCTATCCCATGCCTGGGTTGGATGCAGTCCCCGATCAGCTAATAAAACTCCTAGCAGCTTGATTGAGTGCTCGTGGATTTTCTCCACTCGGTGGGACGCAACACTCTCAAATAAACATACACATTTATTTTTACTTTTAGAAACATGCGATAGTTGAAGCCAAGAAAAGGAAGACGTAGTTTAATTATATAGTTGAAAGAACAGGGTATACCTAGGGTCATAGTACTAAACTTCTATTTGAAAACAGTCTATTTTTCATTTCTATGTTTTAATGTCTTAACCTGGAAAATAGAAATTATATCCATTTCTTACCTTAAGGTATGTACAAGTGGATACACCTGCATGTATGGGTGTGTCTGTGAGCATGACTATGTGTGTGCACATATGGAGGCTATTGTAGGATAATACATGTGAAATGCATGTGAAGAGCTTTGTTAGTACATGCTTACTGAATCCCAGATAAAATTATTAAGTAAGTTACTTCTATATTTTGAGAGATCTATCAATTCACATAATACGCTGCTGGATTTATATTACTACTTCATGAAGAGAACATTATAAATAAATAGAATTAAATTGTGATTATAAATGCAAATGAATAAAATTCTACATGAATATTGGTTTGCATAGTGCTTTCTCTGTTGGTTTAATAATTTTCAGTAGGTTTCTTCGTTTTTATTGACAATCACCCTAACTCCATTCTAGAAAGAACACAACTTTTCTGCTGAGAGGATCATCCCAGATGCTCTACTACTTCCCATTTCTGCCCTAGACTAAACAACTAGCTATATTCCACCCCCTAAACAAATTTGCAGTCATCAGTGTAATTTTAGCACATTCTTGGCCTGCAGAAATATATTTAGCACTTTTTAGACATCACCTTGGAGCTATAGACCACACTGTGTGATCTAGAAGAAGCATTAATTATTGCCATAAATCTCTGTGTTTGGGAGGAATACACAAAGAATATTTAGCACTTAGCTAAAAAGTAGAAACATATCTTGGAAGATGCTATTTTCTAGAGTCAAGGCACATGTGTCCTGTTTGGCAGTCTTTATATACTTTTCACTAGCAGATCAGCTTTTATCCTTTAAAGTTCTTTAGAATAACTTATGAATGCACATTATAATAGTGTAAAGTATTAGAGAGTTCTGTTTTCCGAAGTTAAAAGAAATCTGTGTTAACAAGTGACGTATTTTTGCAGATCATTTTAACTTCTCATTAGAACTGGCCAAACGTGACAGATATATTGCACCAGTAAACAGGCTAAAACAAAGATTAGCAAAATGGATTTTGGTCACTGTGCCTTTCTTTATTGATAAATTCTTACGTATGCAGACATTGTACTTAGCTCTGAAACTGCAGTTTCTTTCCTCCCTTCATGATACAGCCTAACCATTTACACTATTTTATAGTAAAGTCATTAAGATCAGGATCTTGGACAGATCTGAGTTCAAGACAATATTTTATCATTTTCCAGATTCATGACTTATTCTCCAAATGTCTCAATTTCTTCAGGTTTAAAATGGAAAAAGCAACACAAATTAAGACCTAAGTCATATAGTACATTTGAATTATTTAACATAATGTGGCACATAAGTACTCATAAAATACTATATGTTGGACTGATGATGATGATAATGGTGAAAATGAGAAGAACTGAAAACAAATAGAAGTAAAGTAACCAAAAGTAAAGGATTATAGTGTGAAGAATCATATATTCCTAGTCAGTTGTCCTTGATACAGGTAGAAAACTCAAACTGTGGTTATTACACTACCTTTATCTATATAGAAAGAAAAAAAAATAACTGTTCTATTTTCCCTTCTCACCAATTTCTAAAATGAGGAAATCTGAGCATATTGTATTATTTCCTATCTCAGAAGCCAAAATTAGACTATAAGTAGCACAACTCCCCTCCTTTTGTAAGGAAGGCCTTATGGACCAGCGGCTTTCTTTTTGGCCCCAGGCTCACTTTGTGAGCCTGAATAAATTAACTGTTATCCTTAATTCAGGGGCAGAGAAACATATCTGTGGTAATGAACTTTGGGTGGAGTATTTTTTATGGATTTTCTCTGATTTTTCCATTATATCAATGAGGATATGTCATAAAGGATTACTGTTGCTGAAAAAGAGGTGAGTAGATGTGGTGGAAGCTGTTTTCCTGTTGATATTTCAAAGGCAATTTAATTAGCCGATCATCAACTTTCCAAAGCCAAAACTAGATAATTGGTCTGGGGGCAGAGTAAATTGAGTTCTTTGACAAATGTGCTTATTTAGAGAATAATTTTAATTCCTTTGTTCATTACAGGGACGCTGTAAGACCAAGCAATGCTGGGATTTCATGAAGATGGAAGTAATTGCTGTGATTTATTTTTATGAACCTGTCTTCAGTTTCATTACTCATTTTCAGTCTTGTGTGTGTTAAAAGTATAAGGATGTTATGTGGATGAAATAATTAAAATAAATCTAAGACATCTTTTGTGTTTTTGGCATATAGAATTATTCTGACTTGTTGTGGGACAAAGTGAGAATCTTATGATAGTTGATTTTATGGCCTTTGGAAGAAAGTAGTTCCAATAGCCTCACCAAAATCAAATTAAATAATCTTTGTTCTCATCTCAGTGTGTCTAATCACTGGAGTAAAACAAAAACATAATGTTCTCTACCCTGATTGGTTAGGTGAATGTCAATATTTATGTATTTGTGTTTTATCAATGTTACTTCATCATTTTCAGGCCAAAATGTCAAAAAAAAACCCACAAAGAAAACCAAAAAAAATGACAATTAGAGAAATTTTAACATTAAAACCTTAATAAGGCATCTTAATCCTTCGGTGGAAGGAAAGATAGAGAACTGGATTAGCATTCAGTTATCACTTTGTATATTCTATTCTATTCTATTTGTATTTGTACAATCAACAACAAATAACTATATTAAAATTGGCATAGTGATTGAACAATATCCTGTTCTTAGATGTCTTAACATTTAAAAAAAAAAAAATTAGACAGGAGTTCCTGGAGTGGCGCAGAGGAAACTAATGCAACTAGGAACCATGAAGTTGCAGGCAACCTCAATCCCTGGCCTCACTCAGTGGGTTAAGGAGCTGGCATTGCAGTGGCTGTGGTGTAGGCTGGCAGATGTAGCTCCAATTAGACACCTAGCCTGGGAACCTCCATATGCTGTGGGTGTGGCCGCAAAGAGTAAAAAATTTAAAAATTTTTTTAATTAAAAAAATAGACTGGAACATCTAAAAGGTATTATTAGTTTCTAAATTAGACAAGATTAGTGTAACTGAAACTTGAATCATAAATAAATCCTTTTTTTTTTTTTCTGTCTTTTTGCCTTTGCTAGGGCCACACTCGTGGCATATGGAGGTTCCCAGGCAAGGGTTCTAATCAGAGCTGTAGCCGTGAGCCTACGCCACAGCCACAGTAATGCAGGATCAAAGCCGTGTCTGCAACCTACACCACAGCTCATGGCAAAGCCGGATCCTTAACCCACTGAGCAAGGCCAGGAATCAAACCCACAACCTCATTGTTCCTAGTTAGATTCGTTAACCACTGAACCACGACAGGAACTCCAAATCATAGATATATCCTTAATGAGTTTATATGCTCTTATGATAATCTTTGTAAATATAAAGTATATTATATTACCTATATGTTCTCCTTGATGAGGATAATTAGAATAGAGAAGTATAGAAACTTGATGCATTGCTTTATAAAATAAACATTAAGTGAAAGTGCACTATGTGTAGGAACATTGTTTAATAACAGAAATATCAAAATTGCAAAGATATGAGACAGCTATTTAGGGACTCTTGCCTTAATGAAATGTAAAGTAAGCAGATTAAGTGGTAACACAACATGGAAATTTTACTAGGAAATCACTGGTGGGAACCAAATGATGTGTGAGCCTCACAGGGAAGCAGCTCAGTCTGCTCTTCAGTGGTGCTGTAGTACTCTGATGTTCTGGCTTTGCAGAACTGAAACTCTGACCATAGTATTGATCAGTTGATCTAAATATTTCACTAGAAATCTGGTGTTTGTGTTTTATAATAGAAATAAAATTTTATTTAAACAAAGATAGATTGTTGTATTTCAAATCTCTGCTACTTTTATGGCATTGACTCTGTAATTAATTAGGTAGAAGGTTAAGAAGGGTGATTTCAAAATCTTCTACCAATTCTGAAAAATGGATAGATTCATGTGTTTTAGGAAATGTAAATCAATTCACAGGAGAATCTGAGTGTATGAGTAAGACGTTATATTAAGTACTCTGTCTTTATATACGGGCATATTTATCAACATTTCTTCCATGGCTAGTTAGTGGAGTTGTTTGAAATACTATGTTAATAAGGTCACGGTCATGGATGTGGGCTTCTTTCACCTTGTTTCATGGCTCCAAATAGATTTTTCATCTCTGCTTGCCGTCTTGCAAATATCTGTATCTGATCACAAGGAAATGTACTTTAAATAAATCAAGGCAAATCCATCAGCAGTGCTTACACCTGGCATTGAATAAGTCACCCAGATAAACTTGTTTGCAAGCAAAATGGGATGGAAAATAATGTCCTACAAATGCTGATTGTAATTTTTTTCAAAGTAGTTTGCAAACCATTGAGCAGAGGGTGTTGTATTACACTCTCATGCCCCCTACATCCACCAGTGTAGTATGATACACAGCTACCATTTTCACTGTTGGATGAATGACACAATACAAAATAAACTAAAATAAATAGTTATAATTATAAAACCTAAAGTTTTTTTAGTGAATAATTGCAAACTCACTTAAATTATCTAAATATCCAATGAGTGAATTTGAGGGAATATATTTCATTGAAAATATAAAGCAGATTGGGCTCCAAAAAGAAAAGGGAGAGAAAGAACTGATTTCTCTTTAAGTGTAGCCTGAACAAAATAGTCTTCACTAAAGTGAGCTTTTATGGTGGCAGTGGGATTTGTTTGTATATAAATACGGCAGCTTAGGATCCTTGATTCACACAATCCTCTCTTTTTATTAAAGACATGGTGTAGGAGTTCCCATCGTGGCACAGTGGAAACAAATCTGACTAGGCACCATGAGGTTGTGGGTTCGATCCCTGACCCTGCTCAGTGGGTTAAGGATCTAGCATTACCCTGAGCTGCGGTGTAAGTCGCCGACGTGGTTCAGATCGGATGTTGCTGTGGCTTTGGTGTAGGCCAGCAGATGTAGCTCCAACTGTACCCCTAGCCTGGGAACCTCCATATACTGTGGGTGCAGCCCTAAAAAAAATAAAATAAAGACATGTTGTACAGTGAAAAAGAAAAGCTTAATGGTTTAACTCACATTTGGTTTCCATTTTTTTCTCTTTTGAGTGTTCTGGTATGTTCTTTAGTTAGAGGTTTTCTTGTTGCTCTTGTTCTGTATCTCTATTTTCTCATTTGTAAATAGTCTTTTAAAAATGAAATATTAGAGTTCCAGTTTTATCCTCAGATTTCCTTGTGCTTCATAAATTATTATGTACTACCTGACGACCATGTTATACTACTTCCTCTAAGGTTTTTCATCATTTTTTGTCTATAGAGTGAAAAAATCCTCCCTCATTTCTGTCCCGTTAGTGGCCTACCTCTCTATCACTCTTTCACTCTATAACTTTATGGCTTTTGATACACTAATTCTAAAGTAATTACGGGATTATCAAAGGCCATGAAAGTCCCAAAACATTTCTGAAGCAAAAGAGTAAGATGAGGTTGCCTTACCAGATATAAAAATCATAGTAAAACTAAAGTAATAAACATAGGACTGTATTAGCACCAGATTATCAAGTAGCCAATGTCATATAATAGATATTCCAGAGTAGGTATTGGAAAGTGATAACAAATGGGGAAAAAAGAATGAAGTTTAATAGAAATTTATCATCAAATCAATGCCAACATAAGCAAATCCAATATATGAGAATGGTGAGATCAATGGGGGCAGATAACTTAATAATGATACTAGAGCAGTGCTTACTCATATGGAATGATAAAATAGAATTTCTATTATATAATATACTCCATGTGCAGTAATAAATACCTCTTCTTGAGAAATAACATTATAATGCTTTTAAGTGAAATGGAGAACAAAAAGGGAAACATTAATGAAAGTGATTATATTTTTTTTCACAACTAGAAATAAAGGAGTGTAAGTAATTGACTTACTGGGAGATGTTTGCCACATATAATTAGCAGTAAGCTAATATACAGCATGTGCAACATTTTAAAATCAATTTAAAAAAGCAAAATGATTTGACAAAAATATTAAAAGAGGCATTTCCTAGAAGCTAGGATACTCATAGCTAACACAAATAAAAACAAAAGGCAACCTTGTCAGAAGCTAAAGAAAAGCAGATCTAAACCACAGTGAGAAGTCTGTCCAACCACTTAATTGTAAAAAAACTGAAAAGTCCAAAAACAGTCATGGTTATTTCTTACAAACAACTTGTATTTCTTTCAACCAATTTGTAAAACAATTTGGAGTTATGTATACATTTTTTAAATGTTTGTATTAATACCCAGCTATTTTCTTCCTAAATATTTAATTTTTGATAAAATACTTATATACTTGCACCAGGAGACAAAATACTGTTGATATCAGCATTATTCCTATTAGAAAAAACCTAGGAACAACCCAAATGCAAAAGAGGATGGATTAATGCAAATGTAGTATTTGCAGCAATGGTACAAAATGAGAGGAAAATTAATGAACTACCACAACATGTCACATATTTAAATTTCACCAATAAAATATTGAGCAAATAAAGCAAATGATACAAGAACCAATTTAGCATGACATCACTATTTGAATTTTAGGAATTTACAAAACTAAATAATAAATATTAGCATATATTATTTGTATCAAAACTATATTTTAAACCATATTTTTAAAACTAGGGAAATGAGAAATATAAAATGTAGTAGTACTATAATCAGATATGTTAAACACAGTGGAATGGGATATGATATGCTACCCATCTATCTGTCAAATTTAAAAATGTTGATAGTTTCTCAGTTTCCAAGTGCAGAGAAATAGACAGTTTTATATGATATATATGTTTTTAAACATTTTTGTGATATCCATTAGAATTCAAAAAAGATGGTCTCTTTTATATAGCAATTGTATGTCTAAACCTGTAATCCATAGTTATGTTTACCCAAAGCAATAAAGATGTATACGTTAAGATATTTATTATGTTATTTAATAGAATACTAACTGGAAACATTTTTCAAAGTCAACTATTAGGATATAAACTATGCTAGATGTATGGATTGGAATATTATGAAATAATTAGAAAGAACTGGGTAGATCTGTAAGTGTTCACCTCAAAAGACAAACAACCTATGTCATTATTATTTAAATATTTTATATATATATATAATATTACGCAAATACTTTTGATTTTTTTAAATTTGAGGGACTCCTACTCTTTTTATAGTTATTTATACGATTTTCCTTATTTTTTTCAAGATATCAATAGGGAAAAACAAAGGTTGTAAACCTGCTATTTTGAGTTATAAAATAAATGTATTATTTTAACACTTTGTTAAATAATATCTTTTAAAGGAATGAGTAAATACAATATGATAGCTTTTGACATAAGGGTTTCACATGGAGGGAATTCTCGAGAAGGTATAATTGGCAACAAATACAGCTCATATAGAAAATATATCTCTTACACTGAGATTTCTTATTTATTTATTTATTTATTTATTTATTTATTTATTCATTTATTTATTTTTGCTTTTTAGGGCCGCACCCACGGCATATAGAGTTTCCCAGGCTCGGGGTCGAATCAGAGCCATAGCTGCAGGCCTACGCCGCAGCCACAGCAATGCAGGATCCAAGCCATGTCTGTAACCTACACCACAGCTCACAGCAACGCCAGATCATTAACCCACTGAGAAATGCCAGGGATCGAACCCGCAACCTCATGGTTCCAAGTCGGATTCATTAACTGCTGTGCCATGATGGGAACGCCTTACACTGACATTTCAGTGAAAAACAACTTGAAATAACTTATTCACCAATAGGAGTTGGCAAATTATTCATGGTACATGAATGCAATGGAATATTATGTGTCTAATAAAAATTTCAAGACAGACATATTCCATATATATAAATAAATGAAAATTTGTTATACAACATGTATCATGTGATCTTAGGGAGAAAAATAATTCACAAAGAATTTTTAAATGATTTGAAACAAACCATTGTAGAAAATGTCACTGTTAGGGATTATAAGAAATTGTATAGAAATTCTTATAGTTTATTTTTTACCTTGAGTATCTATTACTTTTATAGAGAGAAAATAAATAATAAATTCTATCTAAAAAAAATCTTCTCAACCACTTATGCAAATAATATTTTAAAATATTTAAACAATTGTTGAATTTTAAATACTGTTATGTAAAGAATATGAAAATGGAATTACAAAAAATAAAATAATTTCCATTCAAAATATTAAGTGCCTGCTCTAGGTTTAGCTACCTTGTTGGCACTGATGCAGCAAGCAGAGCATAGTAAGATGAAGGCCAAGGTTATGGGGAAACAGAAGTCAGGATAGTCTGTGAAAACTGGTTTAGTTTTGGGAACCTGATCTGACCCATTACAGGCAAGCTGTGAGCAGAATTTGCAGTGGCCATTTTTTGATAGGAATTGTGTTAGAGACAAGGCATATTCAGCCTAACCTTAGGGCCTGATTAGAAGGGTAACTTAGCACCAGGGAGAGGAGAATTTTAACTGTTAGAAGTAGTTTTGGCAACGTAAGTTACTGGGACAGTCCATGGTGGAGGACTTCTTTACCTAGTTGATAGCTGGAGGATATAGCAATTATACTGCTAAATATGCTTCTAAATTAAATTGCCAGTAGATCTTAGAGACAGGCTCAGAAGTCACATTCAGTCTACTGGAGAAAGCAAGACACACAAGGGGGAAGCTGGACTTGCAGAAAAACATAATGAAAGTTGCACAGCGTTTGTGAGCACCAATGAGACATATCCTGTGATATAGGAAAAAGACTTCTAAAGGAAAATTTGTAGAAAATGAAAACTCTACCATGAGCAAGTATAAGCAAGAGCCAGGAAATTCACTGTGAATAATCCTTTAGAGCCACACAACGATGAGTCTGAGCATCTGGATTGCATGTAAGAGAAAGCAAAGAGAATGTTTCCATAGGAAAGTTTTCAGAAAAAGAGAAATCTTGAATATTAGAGAACTTGACCCTGTCTGCCTTAGGCAACAATAATTCTGAAAATATTGACCAGACCTTTGTTATTTTACTTTAGTACTAGCTCTTAATGATGATTGAGGTCCTAAAATCTCTGACATACATTGCCTCAGCTGTTTTTAAGTTACAAAAAAGAGAAAAAGGAAACAGAGTATTGATTTTTTAAAATCTTTTTTCCCTAAACAACTCCTTATGTTAATGAATTAGATTCCCTAACCAGTAAGTAGGGAGTCAATTGCTTGCTGCTGGAATGTGAATCAATAATTTCAAACACTGTGGGATGATGTGATGCATTACCACATGACATACTTCTACATTATACATTACTTTACAAATATCCCTCATTGTAATACTATACTATTTTTAGGCCCTGATATACAAAAATGTCCAGTACAGAATACCAAGCAGTGAAGCAGATATAATATCATCCCCATAAAACTATGCTGACTTTCAATATGGTAGTCACATGTGCTCATTGAGCTCTTAAAATGTGGCTACTCTGAATTCAGATGTGCCACCAGTATAATACTGACATGGGAATTTGAAATGGCAGTATCAAAAAAAATCGTTAAAGAAATTTTTTATAGTAAACACTTGTAAAAATGGTAATATTTTGGATAAATTGAGTTAAATAAAATACACTTTAAAATTAATTTGCCTGTTACATTTTACTGTGACTACTAGAATATTTAAAAATGCATTTATGGCTTGCACTGTATTTCTAATGGGCTCTAAGAGACTAAAAACTAATGAGATGAAGAAAATTTCTGGTCACATCAAGATAATTATATCTCCAGTCTTAACTATGTTTCAAAAGTGGCTAACAAGAGATGCTGATACATAGCAAGTTTACTTCTGGAACAGTATCCAGAGCTTTGACTCTTTGTCATCACTTTTGTTTCCTGTATCTTATATAAATTAATCTTTCAATTTCCTCGTAAACAATTAAATCAATTTAGCTAGCACATTCTTGAAAACAAATCTCTTCTTCTCCTTAGTTTTGCATATGCAGAAATAGACCCTGAAGCAATTTCACTAGTGTTGTTGTTAAGAAAATTATTAGGAGTATTAGGAAGTAAAATTCTAACCCAAGAGGTTTTCAAAGCTTAGTGACAATGTCTTTAAATCTGAATACAAAGGTAACCCATTTCTCCCATCTTCTTTAGTGTCTATTCAGCATAAGACACAATTAATGAATTCTAAGGATTAATATCTGTGTTTTCTTTGGAAATGGTTTGGCTGGTACTCAGTGTTGTGAGATTCATTGGTAATTTCTGCTATACAAGTAAGTGTTGGCTGGGGAAGGATGCTGATTATTTAACACCAGTGTTTGACAGAAAGCTTGTGTTTATAGTGTGAGAAGTGCAGGCGTGGAAAACTGCACGTTCAGATGATAGAAGGGGTCTTAAGGGAAGTCTCTTCTGCCAGATCAGCTTCTAAATATTGGAATTTAGTCTCAGAATTGGCTTTCTCCTTATTGTATACATTTCTCAATGTATTGGTTTTATGGAACTGGCTATCCAAAGTGTACTCATATGACTTGCTGAAATCTTCTAGAATGTCTAATAATTAAAAGTAAATTATGGGAGTTCCTGTAGTGGCTCAGCAGTTAATGAACCCAACTAGAATCCATGAGGATGTGGGTTTGTTCCCTGGCCTCCCTCAGTAGGTTAAGGATCCAGCAATGTCATGAGCTGTGGTGAAGACTGCAGACATGGCTTGGATCTGGAGTTGCTGCAGTTATGCCACAGGCTGGCAGATGCAGCTCTGATTTGACTCCCAGCCTAGGAAATTCTATATTCCACAGGTGCAGCCGTAAAAAGCCAAAAAAAAAAAAAAAGATAAATGAGCTATTTGAACTGTCATACTGTCAAATATTTTCTTAGAGTTATACCTTACATGGTATATGATTTGTTTTAAAAATGGCCAATTCCCTGAACTGTTTGAACTTACGTGGTGTAATTTCTGTGTACAGGAGGAAACTGGTGCCCACATATCTTATGGTTGATCATAAAGAATTGTTTAAAACAGGATTAGTATCTGCATTTATGGATAGATGACCCACTTTTGGTCTTCAGGCTAATGTTCTGAATTTCTGATGTGCAGGTTTTAATTTGTACTATAAGTAGAGGCATAGGCTTTGGAAGGATTACTGAAAAATAGAATTATCAAGTTGTGTCAGTTTAGTTTAGCACTGCTATGACCATTGGAGGAATAATCAAGCAGGGAAATAGGAAGGTATTGCTCCAGGGAGCCTTTTTATGAGTGTGCTCATTCTATATTTTGTGTTGTATAAGGAGTAAAGTCAATAAAACATATGAAACAGAATTTGATTGTTTTCTAATGTTGTAGTGATTTTTAAAAATGAAATTTTAGGTAAGTGGTTTGGGGTATTGCTTTTTATCCTAAAGGCTATTAGGTGTTTTGAAGTATTTTCTTGAGTTGCATAAGAATTCTCATTTTATTGGAACCAATTTGGCAAATGATTTCTGGCCCAGCCATGAAGCAAATACTATTGAGGCAGGATATTAACTCAGGTAGTTGGTGTAGGAGAATGGGTTTTGATGAATTCATTTGATATGGCTATTGATTAACATTTGTGGCTTAAGGGCCCCAGGGAGTAACACCTCCACAGGCCCAGTTTTATTATAGGAAATGCATATTCCCCACAGACTTTGTTTACCATAGGAAATGCAATTTTCTAGCGCATTCCTCAACAGATAGAAAAGGAATGAGAGGAAATGTGACAATGTAATGAAAGAAAAATGTAAAAAAGCAATAAAATTTACTGGACATTTCCAACCCTAAAACCCCTATTGGACGAGGACTGATACAGGTACTTGATCAAGGCCACTGGAAAAAAAAAAAACACCTCTTTCTGGACCCCACATTGGTGCCCCTCTCCACATTTAAGAGATAAAAATCCCTAGGACAATAGAGAAGGGGACTCTTCTCCCCGCTCCCAGCAGCCCTGGGAGCATTTTGCTTTCCTTTAATAAAAACTTTGCTTGCTTCTTGCCTGTGTGTTTGCAGCATTCATTCTTCGACTGCCGTGAACAAGAACCTGGATTCCGGTATCATATTTCCGGTATCACTGTGACATACTTACTCAAAGATTAGCAAGTCCTGATTCTTGTCCTAAAATATCTCATTCCCCAGTAGGAAAGGCAAACACAAACACACACACACACACACACACGCACACACACACACACACACACACACACACACACACCACACACACGAAGTAACAGGGGGAGTGCTGATCTCTTATAAGAACGAAGGGCTAAGGGAACACAGGAGGACATATCAACTTCAGGTTCATTAGGTGGGCTCACAGACATGGTCACTTTACATTGGAAATTTGAAACCCACTGAGAGGCATTAACCTCATTCAGGTAGTCTGGAGTTTGGTGATGGGGTTACTGGCACAGAACATATAGTGGAAGCAAAGGAGTAGATACTTAAAAAAGGTGTGATTGGTCTAATGCAACTGCAGTGCATAATTCCAGAAGGCATACTCCTATTGAAGTCCATGTGAATGACTATGCCTTGCAAACTCCAGGGTCATTGTTCACATAGTTTATATGAATGTACCTGCTGAAATTGGGTAAAACAGCAGCCCAGGGTTCTGTCAACAATAGACAGTTGAACCATTTGCAATCACTTGAGGAGGAATTATGGGAAGTGAGTCTGGAAATACCTGTAATATGAGTTTATAAGATATAGGGCTAGGTATTATTAATTTACAAACAAAGGAAGCTAATTAGATCATTAGGATAAACAATAGAAAATTATAAATTTTAAAAATTATCATTTCAAAACTAAAAAATAACATTTGAGATTATTTACATTGTTTCTTCAGAATTTAGTTACCATTGAGCCTGAATAAATATTTTATTTTATTTTTAAGGCTGTACCTGTGGCATATGGAAGTTTCTGGGCTAGGGGTCGAATGCAAGTTGCAGCTGCTAGCCTATACCATAGCCACAGCAGCACTGGATCCGAGAGCCATCTGCAATCTATGCCACAGTTTGTGGCAGTGCTGGATCCTTAACCCACTGAGTAAGGCTGGGGATTGAACCTGTATCCTCATGGATACTATATCAGGTTCTTAACCCCACTGAGGCACAACGGGAACTCCCTGTATAAGTATTTTAGCACTTAATACAAAATAATTCACAAATATGTCTAAGTATATTTGTAGGACCAACTAAGCATGGAGTTGTTATGATGAGATATTTAAGAAATGAAAGTTTGAATCTCTACATTAAATCACCACGGACATTAGAGAATAAAGAGCAGGGAAAAAACAAGGCACTTTAGAGATTTTAGAAGACTGTAATTTAAAATTTATTAACAATAGTACCTAAGACTTTTCAGGCATTGCTGATTCGTTACTTCAAATATTTCTCTTTGTATTACATCTCTTTCTCTCTCTCTCCATGCCCTTTTTCACTGAATTGGATATTCTTTAGCTGCCTTCTAATTACAAGATAAGTGACAGTCATCCATTCAAGAGAAAGTAACAATTTTTTAAAGTGGTAAATACAATCATGTTAGAAGGGAGAACCTGAGGCATTACTTAAGTGGTCAAAGGCAGACCTTAAGTCGGGTTGTTTCTCAAATGGTTGTGTGTTTGGAACGCTGTGTGGATACTGGTCTGCTTGTTTTCAGATGAATCATTCTCCTAATGGACTATCAAGTACTTGGATAAATCTATAAGTAATGCATACCATGGCTCTTGTACTTTCCTGAAATGCCTTCAAACCAATTTGGTAAATTACACCCACTATGAGAGTTAGATGACATGTCACGAAAGATCAAGCTTTTTGGTAAAATGTCATTCCTTTGAAAGTCTTATATGCCCTTTTTAGAAATAGTTTTTTGAAAGGGAAAATATAACATTAATACCATATGATTTCACTTGTATCTGGAATCTAATATAGGGCACAAATGAACCTTTCCACAGAAAAGAAAATCATGGACATGGAGAACAGACTTGTGGTTGCCAAGAGGGAGGGGGAGGGAGTGGGAGAGACTGGGAATTTGGGGTTAATAGATACAAACTATAGACTTTCGAATGGATAAGCGAAGGGCTCCTGCTGTATAGCACTGGGAACTATGTCCAGTCACTTGTGATGAAGGATGATAATGTGAGAAAAAAGAATGTATACATGTATGTGTGACTGGGTCACCTTGCTGTGCAACAGAAAATTGACAGAACACTGTAAATCAGCTATAATGGAAAAAATAAAAATTATAATAAAAATAAATAAAAAACAAAAAAAATTAATGTGCATTTTATATGTTACCTTACATTTTACACAGAAACGTACAGCATTTAGAAAGTTCAAGAACACATACAAGTACTGGATAAAGAATCTTCCTAACGTATATGAAATTTCTTAAAACCTACTTTTTTCTCATATAATATTTATCCACCATAAACAGGCAAGTTTATAGACAGCCATAGCAGAAGCAGAAGTTATTCCAAAGTAATAGTCTCTATTATCTGAAGATTTGAAAAATAAAAACAAAACTATCATTTTCCCTAGATTATAATTAAACTATAATTATGGAGTATTGTATTGAATTTAACACCAAAATCAAAATATACTTGCACTTATTAGCAATTCCATGACTATTTATGTGGCAAAAAATAGACATTCTCAGAACTATTTATTAACCATGGGGCATTTTAAAAAACACTTTAAACCATCTGTGAGGTGGTTCATATTTTTAATTAGAATAGAAATACATGTTCAGGGAAGGCAATGGAGAATGCAGAAAAAGACTAGCACATTTGGTATGCAACTTATCAGCGGTTTTAATATAAGGTACAATTATTGTTTTTAAACTTCAATGTGAAGAATAACTTGCATCCCTTTATTAAGTCCAGTAGTAATTAAATGAAACATAGAAAGAGATAACTGGCAAAACGCACTGTCCTCTCAGCAGCTTTGCAAGATGCTTACAGACATCTCAATCTAAGAGAGGTTAGGCTAGGGAATTTGGCTTTGTTAGCCTTAGCATTCTGCATCTCACACCCATCATATTTTGCATAAAGTCTTTTTTTCTTTACTGTAAGTAGAATTTAATGTAACTTTGCCTTATTTCATTTTTGCAATGAAAAAGAACATAAACTCTATTATCTAAACAAAGATAATTAGAAAGGTAGATATCTTTAGAATTGAAAGAGGTAAATTGGGGATATATATTTTAATATATTTGATATAATATTTTAAAATAGCCATGCATAGCATCTCTCATCTCTTTAAAGCCTTCAAGTAGAGAAAAATCCTGATGCCCAGGCTAGCTTTATCCACAGTTTCTCACTACTCAGCAAGGATTTTAGTCTGAAGATATCAACTGGAGGCAGGGAATAGTCTGCCAAGAGGATTAATGTGAAAAGCTTTTTCATATTGGCAGGGAAAGGTGACTGTAATAGCCACAACAACAACAGAACAAAAACTTCAACCAACAGTATTGGCGCTCTGACCTGCTACACCTCCAAGACCTAAGACAGATCTTGCTACTATTTTACAAATTTTGTCCAACTTAGTATTTTAACAACTAAGATGTAGAGAGAGAGCTCACCTCAACAATTTAACAAAGTTGGAAGTTAGATTTAACTTTGAAGTTAACTTTTAACCTTAAATAGGAATGATTTTAACTAAGTTAAAAAGTTAACTAAGTAAGAAGCCTAACTTGATAAGCCCCTAGGCTGGTTTTTTATTCCCACAGCTCTACTATCGGGGGGTGCTGGCAAAAATGCAAAATATTCATTCAATAACTTATAAAAAAAGATTATTTTAAAACTATATCTGAAACCAGATGGTCTTTCAAAACAATGCTGTAAATATATATTTTTTGATGCAGAAGCATCCCTAAGATGTTATGTGAAGCATTAAGAACATAGACCTTGGAGTTGAGAATGTCAGTTCTTGAACCCTGGTTCTGCCACTTGCTAGCTATGTGACCTTGGGCAAGTTACTTGATATCTCAATGCCAAATACTTTAGTTTCTTCATTTGCCAAGTGAAGTGGATCTTACCTCACACTGTTGATGTGAGGATCTTTATGATTTAACATGACATTTTTATTAAATTAAAAGTCAAGAGCAAAGTTGCAAATAGAGAAGTATGCTTTCATATGCTGGCATATATGCATAGTTTTCTTAGAACAATATACTTAAATTTTCTAAGGGGAACACCTCCAGGGAATAGTACAGAGGAAATGATTTTGATGGTGAGGGGGACTCTACATATGCTTTTAAGCCTTTATGTAGAAATTTACATTTTTATTATTCTTGATTTGTTTTTATATAAGTACATTTAAAATAAGACATACTTTAAAAAAGTTTTAAAAGTTCCTATTTGCATAAGATTTGCTGAGATGTATATCACCCTAAAATTGTGTGTGTGTTTTACATCTTGACAAGAGTGAGGTACATTTGTTTTTGCCCTACTTATTTATATTTGAGAATAAAAAACTCTGGAAGGAGTTCTTTTTTTCTGTTGAATAAAAGATATAGTGTCCAAAATTACAAATTGTTTAAATTCTTCTGTGAAGACTGGTATTAGGGATAAACCAAAAACACTGGTTTTCCTAGGCTTCAGTGCCTAGTGGTGAAAATTAAGAAGCAGAACAAAAAACACACGAGGTTATACTATACAGAATGAAAGTAAGCATTTCCATAAAACAAAAACAAGAACAAGAGTAACAAAGGCTATTGTTCTCACTTAATAAAAAGGGTGCATTTGACCAGATATTGTGTTCTGTGATCACTCAGTACTTATTTCAGATTAAGTGTATCCCCGAGGTTTGTACCCTGAAAACATGCATGCAGCTGGCCAAAACAACAGGCACAATAAAACCAATGATGTGTTTTTCTAGTTGAGGTATTTATTACATGAGATCTCTCCAGACTGCTCTATCTAAGTCAATCAATCTATCTATCTGTCTATCTATCTAACACCTATAAAGATAGAGATTATAAGGAATTGGCTTGTGAAATTGTGGGAACTGGCAAGTTCAGAATCTATAGGTCAGGATGGCAGTAGAGATACAGGGAGGTGTTGTTGTTGCAGTATCAAGTTAAAAAGCAGTTTAGTGCCACAATTCCTTCTTCCTGGGGAAACCTCAGTTTTTGTTTCTTAAAGCATATAACTAAATAGATAAGACCCACCTACCCAGTGCAAAGTTATCAGCTTTACCCAAAATGCACTGATTTAAAAGATTATCACATCTAAAAATTACCTTTATAGCAGTTTCTAAACTGATATTTGAGCAAACGTCTGAGCACCATAGCCTAGCAAAATTGAGACCTAAAAGTAGCCATCAAAGGTATAATAAAGGCTACAACTAGATCTTTATTAATTAGCCTTAATCAAATTTTGAGAGTATTTGAATATATATGTATACATGTATATGTACATATATAATCTAGAAGGAAATGCTGATATTCTTCTGTTTAATTATAAAGAAAACTATTCAAGAATTAATCTCATTTTAAAAAGCACCTCTTAAAAAGGATATATCTTCTAGTTACTGTATTTATCTTTTCTAGGAATAGTGTGTGTTATACAAGCATTCTCATAATCATATATCCAGTTCATCCTAGGGAAGAATTAGGGACTACAAAATTTCTATTTTCCTTAGAAATAATGTTAACTCAAAATACATGATTATACTATTATAGGCCGTCATACAGATAATTGAAAAATAACAAACAGGAGTAGTCCAGGAAAATATTTAGGGTAATATACATGTGTTTTGCTAGGTCTCATCTTTTGTCTGAGTCCATCCTTCTCACCCATGGATTCCCATTTTATCCTCCCATTCAGTCACCCAGCAGCATCAACTTTCTCCCCAGCCTTGTTTACAAAAAAAAAAAAAATTGCCTTCAGAGACTTCATTTATATTAAAAGGGAAATTACAATAAACACTTAGAGGGACATATCTCCTGATGTTGTGAAAAATCAATCTTAAGCTAAAGGCATGCCTTATTGAAACTGGGCATATATCCCAAAACTTTCATTCAAAAAATATACAGACACCCCTATGTTCATTGCAGCACAATTCACAATAGGCAAGACATAGAAACAACCTAAATGTCCGCTGACAGATGAGTGGATTAAGATGTGTACATGTATACAATGGAATACTACTCAGCCATACAAAGAACAAAATAATGCCATATGCAGCAATACGGATGGAACTAGAGACTCTCATACTAAGTGAAGTAAGTCAGAAAGACAAATACCATATGATATCACTTATATGTGGAATCTAATATACCGCACAAATGAACCTATCTACAAGAAAAGAAACAAACTCATGGAAATGGAGAACAGAAGACTTGGTGCTGCCGAGAGGGAGGGAGTGGGATGGACTGGGAATTTGGGGTTAGTAGATGCAGACTATTGCACTTGGAATGGATAAGCAATGAAATCCTGCTGTATAATAGCACAGGGAACTATATCTAATCACTTGCAATGGAATGTGATGGAAGATAATATGAAAAAAATAATGTATGTATATGTATAACTGGGTCACTTTGCTGTATAGCAGAAATTGACAGAACATTGTAAATCAACTATACTTTAATAATAAAAAAGAAAAAATAACTCAGTGTTAAAAGAACAAAACAGCATGTTTACCTGTAATTTTGCTGGTTTTTCTAGGAAAATATTTGTAATTTGTACCTATTTTGGCTCAGCTAATGAAGCAAAGTAAGACTTTATGACTAATGTGAAACATTTGAAGTAGTATTGTGAGGCAAAATTGTTTTAGTGAATCAATGTGGCTTGCTCTGATTTAGGATTTTATTTTTATTTTTTAAATAGAATTCACAAATTATATAAATGCCTGAAGCATATTTTATATATGATAGTTAATTTTAACTATTATTTTTATCCTTCCTTCTTTTGCAAATGAATTAGCGATACTAGTCCTCATATTTGACTTTACAAAACTATCACCAAATTTTGCCACTGCCTAGAATTATTTCAGTTAGAATTACTGACTACTTAGTGCATCTATAATGGCACTCCAATTCACAATAAGATTTTGTTAGAATGCCAATGTACTTTTCAGTCTTTCTCTCTGACAGAAAAATCTCTAAGCAATTCCCATCGACACTAAAATATTTGATCCTGCTCTCCATTAGTATTTTCTATTTCCTAAATATTTGGGGCATTTCATATCATTATGTTTTTGCATGAATGATTTCTTCTTAAAATGACAGACCTCCCTAGGAGAAGACATCTTGCCTCTACCTAAATAACACGACTAGCAAGATTTCAAAAGAGAGCTCATTTTATTATTAAACAACCTAATGCTAAAGTATATTTTCCCTTAAGATGAAATATGCACTTCTCTCATAAATTTGTATGGATCCCCTCTGAAGAAACAAAAACTGCTTATTGATTATTGTTATCATATATTCATGTATGTACTTTTCTTTTTATTTTGAGCTAAACCTCATTGTTTCTTGACTCTCTTATAATTCTAATTATTCTCCTAATGCATTCTACTTAACATCCATCTCAAAATTAGCTTAAGACAAAAACAGAATTTAAAGTTAGTGCAGAAGACAGTAAAACTGTAACACTGGAAGCTACTATGGCATTGTGGAAAATCTTGGTCTTTATAGTTATACAAACTTAGTTTTATATCCCAGATTTGCAACTTACTGGCTCCAAGCAATTGACTTAACTTCATCTGTAAAATGATGAGAGTAATATGTCAACTGTAATGGTTATTATGAAAATAAAATGTAATAATCCGTGTAAAGCCCTGGTACCTAGGAAGTACTCAATTATCATTACCAATTCCTCCATTTACTTGCTCCTTTACCAAGGAGAATTTACTTCTGTGTTGTGAAATAAATATTCTCCTAAATGTTTTACATGACACTGTATTTTACTGAAACATATTAATTTTTTTAACTTTTAATTTTGAAATAATTTTAGATTTATGGAAGAGTTACAGTATAGGGGATTCTTATATGCCCTATACTATATTTTTTCTAATGCTGGCATCTTACATAACCATGGTGCATTTATTAAAACTAAGCAATTAACTTTCATATAACACTATTAACTAAAATACAGACTTTATTTATATGCCACCATTTTCCATTGAAATCTTTATCTTGTTCTGAGATTTAGTTCATGACTCCATGTTACATTCAGCAAGTATTAATTTTTGTAATGCAGATCCCAAGATCTTTAATGACAATTCTACTGATAAGCCAGTTTTTAACTGCTCTGTACTTATTTCAAGTTTCATTCAAAAAAAAATTATTAGGGTAGAGTTTTTTTATAATATTGTATTAGCTTCAGGTTTACAGCAAAGTGAATCAGTTATATATATACATATATATATTCTTTTTCCCATATATGTTATTACAGAACACTGAGTAGACCTCCCTGTGCTGTCCAGTAGGTCCATGTTAGTTATCTATTTTACACATAGTAGTAAGTAGATGTTAATCCCATCCTCCCAATATATCCCTCCCCCACAATGGTTTCTCCCCTTTGGTAACCGTAAATTTGATTTTAAATCTGTGAGTTTGTTTCTGTTTTGTAAATAAGTTCTTTGTATCAATTTTTTATATTCCACAAATAAGTAAAATCATATTTTTCTTTCTTTGTCTGACTTACTTCACATAACATTAGTAATCTCTAAGTCTATCCTATTTCCACAAATTGTGTTATTTCATTTTTTCTTATGCATAAATAATATTCCGTAGTATATATGTACCACATCTTTATCCATTCCTCTGTCAGTGGACATTTAAGTTGTCACCATGTCTTGGCTATTGTAAATAGTGCTGCAAGGAAAATTGGGATACATGTATCTTTTCAAATCATGGTTTTCTCTGGATAGATGCCCAGGAGTGGGATTGCTGGGTCATATGGTAGTTCTATATTTAGCTTTTTAAGGAAACTCCATAATGTTTTCCACAGTGGTTGTACCAATTTACATTCCCGCCAACAGGGCAGGAGGGCTCCCTTTTCTCCACACCCTCTCCAGCATTTATTGTTTGCAGACTTTTTGATGATGGCCATTCTGAATGGGGTTAGGTTTATTTTTATCTGTATATTTTACTTTGGTTTATGTCCATTATTTCTATATGTTATTTTTATTTTAAACAAATTTTTAAATCAAAGTATAATTGATTTTAATGTGCTAATTTCTGCTGTACAGGAAGGTGACTCAGATTAGATAGATAGATGATAGATAGATAGATAGATAGATAGATAGATGATAGATAGAATGTATACACATTCTTTTTTATATTCTTTTCTATCATGGTCTAACCAAGATTGGATATAGTTCCTGTGCTATACAGTAGAATGTGCTTACCCATTCTAAATGTAATAGTTTTCATCTGCTAAGCGCAAATGCCCAGTCCATCCCTCTCTCTTCCTCCTCCCCCTTGGCAACACAAGTCTATTCCATGTCTGTGAATGTGTTTCTGTTTTGTAGCTAGGTTCATTTGTGCCATATTTTAGATCCCATATATAAGTGACATCATATGGTATTTGTCTTTCTCTTTCTGACTTACTTCACTTAATATGATAATCTCTAGTAGCATATGTAATTTTAAGTCTTGATTCTATCATATGTGTCATTAGCTTAGCAGCTTGATATTGTGTCATCATGCATTTGTTTTAAATTGTTTTTTATGTATTCACTCAAATCAATGATACAAAGCTGGAACATAATGGAACTCAAAAACAGCTCTGTAACATATCTCTTGTGAACAAACTGAGACACTGAACCCATTCATCACTCTGGGTACTCTTCCATGTCTCATGATTTGGTCCAGAACGACTGAGCCAAAATGGGTTTCATGTAGAGAACATATATATGGTCTTTGCTTTTTTATCCATTCTGACAGTAATTCCAATTACAGATATCTTGCTATTATTTTTCTTTTTTTTTGCTTTTTAATTTTCAGGGCCACACCCGCGGCACATGGAGGTTCCCAGGCTAGAGGTCTACACCACAACCACAGCAATGGGGATCTGAGCCGCATCTGTGACTACATCACAGCTCACAGAAACACCAGATCCTTAGCCCACTGAGCAAGGCCAGGGATCAAATCCATACCCTCATGGATGCTAGTCGGGTTCATTAACCACCGAGCCATGATGGAACACCTTGTTGTTATTTTCTATTTTCAACATTTTTTCAATGTTTTCTCTTACTGAATCACTGCTATGATTTTATTTATGTCCGCCATTGGCATATTGGCCACACTTATTTGTGCTATTTTTTGATGACTGATCTAGTTATTATAACATACATATTTAACTTATTATCTACTTTAAAATATTTTACTGCTTTAAATTTTACTGATTTAAGAACCTAAAAATACTATAATGTCCTCATTCCCTTCATTTGTTCTATGATTGTCATATAATAAATTCTATGTATACTATAAATTCCTCTATACTTTATTTATTTAGATAAGTTATTTTTAAATAGATTAAAATTAGAAAAAAATTTAAATTTACTCACATATTTTCCATCTCTGAGATTATTCCTTTGCATAGATCCAACTTTCTCTCTGGTATCATTTTCTTCTTTCTGAAGAACTCGCTTTAAATTTTCCTTAAGTTTTTTTCTCTGCTCTTTTGGTATTTTGGAATGAAAATGTCTTCATTTCGTTTTCACCTTTTAAGGTAATTCTAGAAAGAATAGAATTCTTTGTTAATATACCTTTTTTTTTCCATTAGTACTTTATAGATTTATTCATTGCCTCCTACTGTTCACAGTCTCTGACTAATAAGTTTGCTGCTCTGATTCTTTTTTCTTTTTTTTTAATATCATATCTCCATTATTTACTTAATATTATAACTGGGAGTTTGTAACATTTGATCACTTTTAGCCATTTCACCCAGCCCCCCACACCACTAATCTTTTTCCTGTATCTATGAGTTTTTGTTTTAAGATTTCACATATAAGTAAGATCATTTGATGTTTGTTTTTCTCTGATTTATTTCATTTAGCATAATGCCCTCAAGTTTGATCCATGTTGTCATAAGTTACAAAATATACTTTTCAGTTAATTTAATTTTATTATTATTTTTAAGGCCACACCTGTGGCATATTGAAGTTGCCAGGCTTGGGGTCAAATTGGAGTTGCAGCTGCCTGCCTTTGCTGAAGCCACAGCAATGCCAGATCTGAGCTGCCATCTGCAACCGACACCACAGTGATCCTTAACCCACCGAGCAAGGCCAGAGATTGAACTCACATCCTCATGCATACTAGTTGTGTCTGTATAACCTGCTGAACCACAATGGGAACTCCAAAATTTACTTTTTCTACAGCTAAATAATATAATATATGTAAATATATAACCACATTTTCTTTATCCATTCATTCATCAGTGGACATTTAGGTTGCTTCTGTATCTCAGCTATTGTAAATAATGCCACAATGAAGACATGGGTACATATATCCTTTTGAGTTGGTGTTTTTGTTTCTATAAGATAAATATCTAGAAGTATGCTAGTTCTAGTTTCATTTTTGTAGGAACTTTCATACCGTTTCCACAGTAACTTTGACAAATTACATTTCCACTAACAACATACAACGTTTCCCATTTCTCCATATTCCCACCAATACTTGTTATTTGCTGCCTTTTTAATAATAGTCATTCTAACAGATGTGAGGTAATAATTCACTGTGGTTTTGATTTTCATTCCCCTGATGATTAGTGATGTTGAACAATTTTTTATGTACCTGTTGGCCATCTGTCTTCTCTGGAAAAGTGTCTACTCAAATCATTTAACCATTTTTAATCAGACTGTTTTCATTTTTGTTAATGAGTAATCATTCTTTATATATTTTGGATATTAACCCCTTATCAGATGTATGATTTGTAAATATATTCTCCTATTTAGTAGGTTGCCTTTTTGTTTTATTGTCTGTTTGCTTTACTGAGTATAAGATTTTCAGTTTGATGTAATTCCACTGCTGTGATTCTTATTTTGCTTTTCCACATAGAGTACATCTCTATGTGGAAAAGCAAAATAAGATTTTCTCTTCACCATGGTTTAACTATTTTTTTTTAGGAAAGGTTTTGGTGTGTATTTTTGTTGTTGTTGCTTCTTCACCTTTTGGCTGGTTGATCTTTTTAGATCTGTAGACATTGTTTTTACCAATTTTGGAACAATTTGGCCATTATTTCTTTAAATGTTTCTGCTCTCCTTTGCTTCTTCTGAGACTCCAATTCCACAAGGAGACAACTTGACATTTTTCAAAAGCAGATTAAACCATGGTCATTTTTGATTTTGAGTTTTCCTTCTATGATTCATTTTGGATAGTTTCTATCAGTATATCTTTATTTCCACTGGTATTTCCTCATCAGTGTCCAATCTACTTGTAATACCATCCTATATATTTTTCATTGAGGTTAAGGTATTGCATTGTTCACCTCTAGAAGTTTCATTTGGGTCTTCTTTAATATATTTCATTTTTCTTATTTGTATGTTTATGTTTGCATTTACATCTTAGCTCATGTTTACAATATTTATAATAGTTACTTTAAAAGTCTTTGCCTATAAATTCCATTATCTCAGTTATTTTTTAATCTCTTTCTATTGCTAGACTTTTGTATACTAAAACTATTTCCTTTTTGTGTCAGTTCTGAGTAGTGACCAGCCTTTGCTTCCTAGTGGTTCTTTTTTTGGACTAGAGAATTCTTCTTTAATACATGCACACATTAATGTTCAACAAATGCCTTGAGAGCATGCTCATTAAATTCATTAGTGTTCTTTCTTTGTGAAGTTACTTCCTCTCTTGTTTTTTATCCCCATCAATTCTAACTGTTGATCTTCCCAAACACTAATTTCTGTATCTTCAGCTCACTGAGGTCACCAAGCTAATCTCTTAGAAACTAGCTGTAGGCAATAAGCTGGAGTATTATAGGCCTCAGATCATTTGCTTCTCTTCCCTCAGGAATTACAACCGAGTGACGGTTGTTTTTCAGTGTCTGAAACTGATGGTTCATATATTTTGTTTGACTTATAATTGTCATATGTTTTAATTATTAATGGTGGAAGAGCAATTCTGAAACATTCTGTGTGAATTTCTATAGGTCTAAAAATGACTTGCTATGCAAAGAGAATTATTAGCAGTTACCCGCACCATGAATTAACAACAATTTATCAAATTTAAATATTTGGAATCTAGTTGTTTAAATCTGTAAGTTCAAATTACATACTTTATCTTATCCACATACAAAAATCAACTCAAAAAAGATTTGAACATAAGACCTGAAACTATAAAATTCCTAGGAAAAAAATGAGTAAGTTCTTTGAGATTGGTCTGAGCAATGCTTTTTTGGATTTGACACGAAAAACAAAGGCCAAATAAAAAGCAAAAATAAACAAATGGGACTACATCAAACTAAAAAGTTTCTGTACAGCAATAAAGAAGCAAGGAAGGGGGGGGAGGGAGGGAGGAAGGAAGGAAGGAAGGAAGGATGGAAGGAAGGAAAGCAGCAAGGGGAGACAAAACGCAAACTATGGAAAGGGAGAAAATCCAATAAGGTGTTATTATCCAAAATATTCAAGGAACTCATGCACTCAAAAACCCCCAAATCCAAATAACCTAATTAAAAAATGGCAAAAGACCCTAGATATTGTATCAAAGAAAACACACAAATGGCCAATGGTACATGAAAAGATGCTCAATATCACTAATCATCAGGGGAATGCAAATCAAAACCACAATGAGATATCACTTCATGCTTGTTAGGATGTCTGTTATAAAAAAAGACTAGAGGTAACAAATACTGGCAAGGATGTGGAGCAAAGGGAACACTTGTGCACTGCTGGTGGAAATGTAAATTGGTGCAGCCACTATGGGAAACAGAAGGAAGTTCCTCAAAAAACTAAAAATAGTACTACCATTCAGAGTATATATCCAAAGGAAAGTAATCATTATCTCAAGGTGAAAACTGTATTATACTCAAAATACTCTGAATAACATTATTCACAGTAGCCAAAATATGGGAATAACCTAAGTGTCCATTGACAGATGACTGGATCAAGAAAATGTTGTATATATATATATATGTATGTATATAAAATGGAATGTTACTTAGCTTTAAAAACGAAAATCCTGTCATTTTCAACAACATGGATGAAACGAGCATTATGCTAAGTCGAATAATCAAACTGAGAAAGGAAAATAGTGCTTGGTATTTGTATGTGTAATCTTAAAAAAAAAAAGAAAAGAAAAAGGCAAACTCATAGAAAAGGAGAGTATAAAAGTGGTTCCCAGGGGATGGCAGTGGGAGAAATGGGGAGAGATTGGTAATGGGGTACAACCTTTTAGTTATAAGATGAATAAAGTCTGAAGACCTCACATGGTGACTATAGTTGATAACATAGTGGATATTGAAACCTGGTATGGAGTAAAACATAATCACACACAAAAGAAATAAAATATAAATATGTGAGGTAATAGGTGTGTTAATTAACTACATGAGAATCCTTTCACAATATATATGTATTCCAAATAATCACATTGTACACTTTAAATATCTTCCAATTTTATTTGTCAATTATACTTCTACAAAGCCAAAAAAAACCCTAAATTACCTGTTATTATTCTGTTTAGGTATAGTAAAATAGGAACACTTATCTTTATTATTTCATATTAAGTTAATTTTTGTTGAACTAAATTTCTAAAAGAATTAGTCTCCTGTATTTTCTTAGTTTATCAAGTACCCATAAACACTTTTATTTATTTATTTATTTATTTTGCTTTTTAGGGCCACACCCACAGCATATGGAAGTTCCCAGTCTAGGGAGGTGAATTGGAGCCAAGTCTACAACTTATACCACAGCCCATGGAAACACTGCATACCCATCCCACCGATAAAGAACAGGGATTGAACCTGCAGCCCCATGGACACTGGCTGGATTTGTTTCTGATGCACCACCATGGGAACTCCCCATAAATACTTTTTTACATTCCTTTTTAAATCTTATTTTCCATTATGGTCAATCCCAGGAAATTGGATATAATATCCTGTGTGCTATAGCAGGACCCCATTGCTTATCCATTCTAAAAGTAATAGTTTGCATCTACTAACCCCAGACTCCCAGTCTATCCCACTCCCTCCTCTACCCAATTGGCAACCACAGATCTGTTCTCTAGGTCTGTGAGTCAGTTTCTGTTTTGTCAGTAGACACATTTGTGCCATATTTTAGGTTCCACATAAAAGAGATATCATATGGTATTTGTTCTTCTCTTTCTGACTTACTTCACTTAGTATGATAATCTCTAGTTGTAACCCATAAGCATTTTTCAGTGCACTTAAACTTTACTATATCCAATTTTGTAATAATAGTAATTTGAAGTGCTGAGCTGGAATAATACACAATGCTAACAAGGAAATCCTTTCAAAGGCTTAAATATCTCATGTAAATCTCACAAATTAAATTAATAATATTGTCAACTCAGATCTCTGAAACATCCCAAAGCTATTTACAAACATTGTCAAATACACTATTCGGCTAACATCTCACAAATCCAATAAGTGTACATTTTAATTCAAATTTAAATCTGATAGATTACCTAGCACGGTTAATTAATTCTGTTAATTCTGACAACAACAAATCTCTCAATTACTGAATTTGTCTTCTGAATTTAATTTACTTTATATTTATACTTAATTTAAAATACTGTGGGGTTAAGAAGATAATTTGTGAACTCTGAGAGAAATGTTAGCATCTCCAGCAAATTGTGGCTATTAGAATGATAATCTGTGAACGTTAAATCTGACCATCTCAGAGTTGACACTCTTTATCCAATATTGGAGACAGAACAAGGGATCTAGGATTGTATACATCTTAAGTTTTCTCCAGATATAGATAGACATTCTAAACACCACTTCTTTTATAGACAACAAGGGTCCCCAAGTCTGTATAGTATTCAGTTGCTATTCTTCAACTGATGAAAATCTTCACACCTTCAGATTTAGCAGACTTCATCGATTTCTCAGTGGAGTCTGCATTTCTTTGGCTTTAGGCAATAATTCTCTGTTCATTTTAATGATGTCTCATTGAATCTTGAATATCTCTCATATTTTTACTTCCTCTGAAATTGCAACTCTACAGTTATTGCTAATGAAACTTTCATAAATGTATAATCTATTCTGGAATTTTCTCAGAATCTACCTGTCATTACTGGCTTCTATTCTTCCCTTCGTTTTGAAAGCCTTTACCCATCATTAGTCTTATGGCATATTTTCCTTTTATTATGAGTCTGTTAGGATTACTGACAGGTGTTCTGAAATTACATCTATGAATTCATTTGATATTATAGGATAAATTTTCTGAGTTTAGTGTCCTAATCTCATTTAGACAATTGCATGTGCTCTTATCATTTTCTCAACCAAATTTTACCTCTGCTTTATTTAGTTTGTTCTTTCTAGTCCTGTAGCTGGAAAAAAAAAGGAATTTAAAATTTATTACATAGTTTTTTGTACTTTCTCTCACATGCTAACAGTACACTCTACATCAAACAATAGATCTATCCTTTCTTTTTCTAAATGTAGTTTATGGTCTCTTAACAATCATTACCTTGATTTCCATTTATTCTATTTCCATGCACTTTTTGAATGATGTATACAAAAACTATCATAGAAAATGCCTTTGCCTTACAGGAAAAAGTGCTTTAAGAATTCAACCAACTTTATGCCGTCAGCTGTGGTGTAGGTCACATATGCAGCTCAGATCCTGTTGTTGTTGTGACATAGGCTAGGGCAGCCATGGCTCCTATTCAACCCCTAGCCTGGGAACTCCCATATGCCACGACTGCAAGCAAAAAAAAAAAAAAAAAATCGACCAACTTTAGGAAAAAAAAAAAAACATTAAAGACTTCTCAGTTATCAACTGTCCTTTTGTAGCTAAAATGAACATAGAAATGCTAGGCAAAATAAATAACTTTATTTTTACTAATGTGCATTTGAATTTACTTAGAATTATCAGATAGCCAAACATACAATTAAATTCAATTTTTGGCTGAAACTTTCTTAGTCCTTTGATATTAGTGGAAGAGAAAATTTTTTCTTCTTGCTCTACAGAATAGAAAGGTTTTTCCAACTCTGCTAAAATTTATAACAAATAAAACTAATTTTAATCCCTCTAATTCTTAGGGTTTAAATGTTATTTCATAAATATGAGTTGAATCAACAAAATTCCATGGTAGAAGCCAAATAATGCAAAAGGATTATTTACTAGACAAAGAAGTCACTACATATATTACAATCTACGAGTATGTATTATTTAAGCTCAAGAAAGGACATCATGTTGTTATCCATATGAGATCATCAGGTATCCTGCCATGGTGACAATAAAATATTAATCTCTCCTAGAAAGCAATTTGCTTTTTTATGAATAAGAGTGATTTGTGACCCATGAGTAAAGAAAGGGAAATGATTTTAATGATAGTAATCACGAAAAAAATGTAATGCTTGTGTATTTAAAAGGAGTTAATATTCTGGTCTACAAAAAAAGATTTCACCATGATTATATGCAAAGTAGAACATCTCTATGCTTGCCATGGAGAGTGCAAGTATAACATGATAGCAACCAATTCATAAAATACTAATATTATTCACAGTAAATTAGTAAAAGAATGAGTTAGTACACATATTGTTATCCAAATTAGGTTTAACATAAGTATTTGTATTTTATAACCAAATGAAAATACAGTTTTAGTCATAATTAATAGTTCTGGAGTTCCCATTGTCGCGCAGTGGAAACAGTCTGACTAGTATCCATGAGTATGTGGGTTCAGTCCCTGGCCCCACTCCGTAAGTACAGGATCCAGCATTGCCATGAGCTGCTGTGTAGGTTGCAGATGCGGCTTGTATCTGGCATTACTGTGGCTGTCTGTAGGCCAACAGCTATAGCCTGGGTTTGACCCTTACCCTGGGAGCTTCCATATGCTGTGGATATGGCCCTAAAAAACAAGAAAATCCAAAAAACCAAAAACAAATCCACTTCCTTGAAAAAGCGAATTTTCATCAACTGTGTATGTGCATACTGTTGAGAAGCACAAATGATTCCATTTTTGATAACTTAATTTGGCAGTTATATATGGAAAATATACATTTTTGAAACAGTGTTTGGCAGCCTATGGTTAAATTTTGCTGAGATCTGATAATGTTGGGCACTGACAGCCTCGTGGAATAGGGGCATACCACAGCCTCAGACAGCCCCTTGAGCCTCATACAGTAGGTCTAAAGGCCTGCTTCTTTTGGTTCAGCATTTCTGCACTAGGATTGCCCAACACTAGCGAATATGAAGTTGAGGATACACTTCAATTACTGGGTCCTCTGCTTTATTATTTTGCAAACACAATAGCTCTTTGCGTCTGCAATATTATCTTATACACTGTATTTATATCTAAATGTCTTCCATTTCTTGAAGCTCTGGGAAAGAGAAAAGTGATTCAGGTACTACATCTTTTCACAGATTGCTTTCTGATAAATACCAATGTGACTGGCAAAAACAAATGTACAATACAAGTGTATTTCTCTTTTGCAGTTTTCCATTTTAAATTGAAATATTTTAATTTACTTGAAAATTTTCTGATGTGTTGTAGTAAATACAAATCTAATTTTATATTTTTAAGTATTCTCAACACATTAGGTGCATATTTCATAACTCATTTTTGAAAACTGCCATTTTAAGTGGAATCTATTGAAGAGTATACATCTTTTTAAGAGAAATAAGTTCCATGTTAAAAATAACTATCAGCTTGGGATGGGCTCTGGAGAATTTTTCTCATCTTTATATTTTCCTCATTAAGCTGATTTTTATAATTAATAAGTAACTTGTTTGTAAAAGTGGATTTACACTATAATCTGTTTCAAGTTTTTTAATACAGGATCTAATTTTCATATTAATAAGATTTGTATTGAGGTAAATCTAATCAAATAGAAATAAGCACATGTCACAAAAGTCCTTTATTAGGACTAAATTACTATAAAATTTCTTTATCCTAAAATTCTACAGCCTAAAACTATGGGTGTTGAGAAGGAGTAATGTAACAGGACCAGTAAGATGCTCTAATACTTCTTACCATATATGAAATACATTTCAACTTCTTACCATATATGAAACACATTTCAGCTTCTTACCATATACTAAATACATTTCAAATTTCAGTACTTCTTGTCAGATATAAATAAATTGAAAATTTTGAATAACACAAACCAGTAAGAAAAATAACATACTGCTTTAATATACACATACTTTTTCAGAAATGCTTCATTTTTTAAAACTTATCTTATGGAAGTATAGTTGATCTACAATATTGTGTTTATTCCTGCAGTACAGCAACATGAATTAGTTATTTATATATATATATTTTCATATTCTTTTCCATATGTTTTATTATAGGATATCGAATGTTTTTCCCTCTGCTGTAAAGTAGGACCTCATTGCTTATTCATCCTATATATAATAGTTTGGATCTACTAATCCTAGAGTCCCAATCCCTCCCTCCCTCAGCCCCCTCCCTCTCCACCTTGGCAACCATGAGTCTGTTCTCCATGTCTGTAAATCTGTTTCTATTTTGTAGATAAGTTCAGTTGTGTCATATTTTAGATCCCATATATAAGTGATATTATATGGTATTTGTCTCTTTCTGACGACTTACTTCACTTAGTATGATAATCCATTCATGTTGCTACAAATGCATTATTTCATTTTTTATGGCTAATATTCCATTTTGTGTGTGTGTGTGTGTGTGTGTGTGTGTGTATTACATCTTCTTTATCCATTCCTCTGTCGATGAACATTTAGGTTATTTCCATGTCTTGGCTATTGTGAATAGTGCTGCTATGAACATAAGGGTGCATGTATCTTTTTGAATTATAGTTTTTTTTTTTCCCAGATATATGCCCAAGAGTGGGATTACTGGATGAGATGGTATCTTTACTTTTAGTTTTTTTGACAGATCCCCATACTCTCGTCCATAGTGACTGCACCAATATAGGTAGCCTTTTGGATCTGACTTGTTTCACTCAGTTTAGTGCATTTGAGATTAATCCCTGATCTTGCATATGTCAGCAGTTCAGTCCTTTTTATTGCTATTTAGTCCATTTACATGTTCTACTCTAGTTGTATTATTCTTTGGGATACTTTTGTGATGAGTATTTTAATATTTTAATTCAGAGTACAAACAAAATTTCCCATTTGGTCTTAAAAAACAAAAGAAATAACTCAAGTGCCCCTTAGCCAGGGATGGACAAAGAGAAATGCTTCTTGTGTTAAATATTATTAAATCTAATATATGTATATGAAAACAGATAATTAGATAATTTTAAAAATTTTAAACCTTTTTAAAGCCTTGAATGTACAGAACTTTGATGAAATCATCTATAGAAAACTATATTAGACTATTTTAAATTGATACAAATATAAAGTATAGGTCTACCTCATTTCTCAAAAACAGATTGGTGTTATATAAAGTGTTTTAAAATAGTTTGAATGTCCTCAATAATCTAAGTCAGAAAATGTGCTATATAAACATTTTTTAAATGCCCAGGCAATATTTTCAGCTAGCAAACATAGTTCACTCCTCAACTCCCACCCTAAGAATTACTTGCATGACAATTTGAGGTCTTATTTCAGTGGGTTAGAATTAATAATATTCCACAGTGTCTTGTAATCTGTGGAAATCTGTTTACTTCTACTCTACTCTCCCTTTGTGCTTAAATGTTGTGTTGACTTCACCATGAACTTCAAGGTGAAATTCAGAGGTTCACTGAGAGGTTTATTCATTTTGGCAGAAAAAAAGGCTGACTCTATACATAGCTAAGCTTTAAACTACATTCCTGTACCTTGCAAAACCATCAACATTTTCTCCACAACTGGCTATTTTCCATTTTTGATATGAGGAGAGCCAAAGCAAGAATTATTTAAGAAACAAGAATTCGTCTCAGCTCGGGGAAAGTTAAAATAACCCAGAAACCTTCTAAGAGAAAAATTTGGTGATATGTTCACTGTATCTATCCTCCAATCTAATTTCACCTTAAGGTAGATATTGGATTATTTTTTTTTGTTCCTCTTAAAAAGTTGTTATGTTCACTATAAATGCCAAAACAATCTATTTAATTTAAAGAGTGAGCACTCTTTCTCTTGGTATTTGAGAAAGGAAGACCAAGTGTAATTCCAAATGTCATGCATGCACAGAGGTGTATATCACTTTGGGATGCCAATTTCAAGTCTTAAGGCACAGTATGCTTGCAGTCATCCTTGGCCTCTATTTACTAGACAAGTTAAGTGCAGCCCAAATTTGAAAGCCTGGCTATAAATTATTTTTTGATTTTATTTATGGACAAGTTTAGTAAAACATGAACTTTTCCCCTGAGTGTTTGAAATATAGTCGTTTTAACATACCCTGTGTCTACTCCTTTCCTCTTCTCATGTGTATTCTTGTGAAGTATTATCATCAGACAACTTTAGGGGGAAATTTATAAATACCAGTAAATACCTGTGTAGCTGAGTTAATAAAAACAATGTATTCATATTAATTAGGAAACTTAGTTTTCTTATATTCAGATATGTTAAGAAATGAAGAAAACAGCATTGTCCTAAATCTCTGATTATTATTTCTAACCCCGTATAGAAATCTGAACTACAGATCATTAACATGTGAGGTATTCTAAGAAGGTATTGCTGTGAAAATTAAATGTGGCTGATCATTGTAATGCTTTTAAATGCTCTGCCATTCTTAATTCACATCAATCAATTGCAATCATTAATCAAGTTGAATGCAGTGGTTTTGGTGAACACTTAATATCGATTCTAGCTTAAATTTCACTGCAATTATAACTTAATGGTAAGTATTATGTGCAATATTTAAATATAATCTAGTTTAAATTGTCAATTAAGTGACAGCGGGAAGAGAGGACAAGTCCTGTGACCCATACAGAAATTAGAAGGAAATTTTGTTCTTAAATGGAGAAGGAAAGAAGCCAAAGGATCAAAAAAGCAAGAAGCGGACTTTTGTGGGTATTTGTTAAGTGACCTGTTTATGCTAATATTAGAATGTTTATAGTAGTTCTGTGGGACACAAATGAAAAAACAAGTGCACCAACAAACAGAACAGCAGTCATTCAGGTGTAAGTAGATAACACTGATTTCAAAGCCACAAGCATTTTCTGTTAAAATTCAAGTTTTCATTCCTAAATGGAAAGTCCAAGATTTATTTACATACTTTTTTTAAAAATCCTACTTTTAGAAAAGAAAATCAGGTCACTTAATTTACACCCTACTCCAAATATGTTACTTGAGGTTTTCTACCAGCTTTGTGCAAGTCCCTTAACTTCACTTATTCCATCTTTTCTCATCTGAAAATAAATGTTTCAACCAAATAGTTCATAAGGCTTAAGCCATGCTTTCAGCAGCTTGAGTTGAAGTATACATATGTCTAGACCTACTTGAAGGACTACTCTGAGTGATATTCAAAAATGTGGTTCCCTGAACAGCAGAACTGGTATTATCAGGGGACTCGTTAGAAATGAAGATACTCAAGTCCCACCACCTACATGTCAAATCAGACATTCAGGTGATTCTGACACCGGCTGAAATTTCAGAACCAATGCTTTCAGGCATAGTATGGTCCTATAGTCAGACAGAAACAGGAGGGATCAAATGAAAAAATGGTTAAACTTCTCTCTGCAAAATCCCACCAAATTGACAATAGATAATTAGGAACAAAAATAACAGACAGAACAACTAAATAAGTCCTCGGCAATATCAGCATTGTGGGAAGTTATCAAACGTCTATATTTGTGAACAATTTATTGGGAAAAAGTACAGATAAATAAAAATGATGCAAAAATCCAATGTGTACGAGGAACGATTTACCAATCTAATTAAAATAGTAAAATTTATTGAAACTCTTAGAGGCCAAACACTCTCTGATAAATGATAGCAACATCTTCTTGGATCCACCTGTCAGAGTGATGACAATAAAAAGAAAAATAAACAAATGGGACTTAATTAAACTTAAAAGTTTCGGTACAGCAGAGGAAACCCTGAACAAAATGGAAAGACAACCCACAGATTGGGAGAAAATATTTGCAAATGAATTGACTGACAAGAGATTAATCTCAAAAATTTACAAACACCTCCTATAGCTAAATACCAAAAAAACAAACAACCCCATCAATAAATGGGCAGAAGATCTAAACAAACAATTCTCCAAAGAAGACTTGCAGATGGCCAAAAAACACATGAAAAGATGTTCAGTGTCACTCGTTATTAGAGAAATGCAAATCAAAACCACTATGAGGTACCACCTTACACCAGCTAGAATGGCCATCATCAAGAAGTCTACAAACAATAAGTGCTGGAGAGGGTGTGGAGAAAAAGGATCCCTATTACACTGTCGGTGGGAATGCAAATTGGTGCAATCACTGTGGAAAACAGTATGGAGATTCCTCAGAAAACTCAAAATAGAATTACCATTTGATCCAGCAATCCCACTCCTGGGCATCTATCCAGAGGAAACCATGACTCGAAAAGATACATGTACTCCAGTGTTCTTTGCAGCACTCTATACAATAGCCAAGTCACGAAAACAACCTAAATGCCCACCGACAGTGGATAGGGGAGATGTGGTACATATACACATTGGAATATTATTACTCAGCCATTAAAAGGAATGAAATAACGACATTTATAGCAACATGGATGGACCTAGAAATTATCATGCAAAGTGAAACCAGTCAGACAATGAGACACCAACATCAAATGCTACCACTGACATGTGGAAACTAAAAAAAAGGCCACAATGAACTTTGCAGAACAGATAATGACTCCCATGCTTTGGAAAACCTATGGTTTCCAAATGAGACAAGTTGGGGGGTGGGGGGGATGCACTGAGGGTGTGGGATGGAAATGCTATAGGACTGAGTTGTGATGATTTTTGTATAGCTATAATTGTAATAAAATTCAATAAGTAATGGGAACTCAAATCCTAAATACTTAAAGAAATCCAATTGCATAAGAAGAGGCTAAAAAAGGGAGAAAATCCAATGCAAAGATGACTAAACTTCCAATAAAGAAAGTTAATACAGGGGTAAAATTTCATAAAGCTACAGAAAGAAAAATATATATAAATATTAAAGGAAAATTGTATATGCAAAAAGAGATTAATAAATTATATATTAAAGCTCTATATTTGAGCAACAAAACAAGTAGCTCGTTCTTTGCAAAGATCTATAAGGAGAATATAATCTTTTTTGCTGCAATAGCAGTGGGATCTTAGTTCCCAGACCAGGGTTTTAATGTGGGCTACAGCAGTTAAAGTACTGAGTCCTAACCACTAGACCACCAGGGAACTCCCAGGACAATACATTCTTGAAGCCTGAAGAAAATAAAAATATTAAGGCAGCAGGAATAAAACATATAAAGGATGAGAACCAGATAATAACTATAAATAAAAAGGACATTTAAATTGTAAAAGGATACTGCAGTCAAATTTATATCATATCATTTTGAAAGTCCAGCTAAAATGGTTAATTTTCTAAGAAGGATAATACAACTTGCTAAAGTCACACAGTTTAGTGATGGAGTCAGTCTGATCTGAATATAAAGTGTTTCCTATCAAATGTTCACTACACCATCCCTATCCTTTTTCTGGTACTGTTGGAGATGATTTTGATCGGGTATCCACCTTCTTTCACAAGGCCAACTATTTCAAGGCAAGCATGCAGCCTTAGCCAAAGAGAGAATCATAATGGGTTTAATACATTTCCAGATCCATGTGTTAAATCAACCATCCTTTTCCCACTAATTTTAAATCGTATAAGATTCCACATATATGTAGATCTATTTCTGACATCTCGTTTTGTTATTTTATTGATCAGTTTGGGTATTCCCTATATTAATATAGTATTCCTTTGAAAGCAGCTTCTTTTTACTAAGTTTTGATGTGTGGTAACAGAACCCCTAGCTTACTGTTTTCACTTGACACATTTAATCATTTTTAAGAAGTAAAAACTGTGGAGTTCCCTGGTGGCTCAGTGGGTTAAGGACCTGGCACTGTGACAGCTGTGACTTGGGTGGCTGCTGTGGCTCAGGTTTGATCCCTGGTCAAGGAACTTCTACATGCCATGGGTGTGGCCAAAAATACAAAGAAGTAAAAATGCTTACTTCAGTAAATATATTTTCATAATTTGCCTTTAAAATTCTTAAAAAGGAGTTCCCATAGCGGCTCAATGGAAACGAATCCCACTAGTAACCATAAGGTTATGGGTTCAGTCCCTTGTCTCGCTCAGTGGGTTAAGGATCCAGCAATGCCTGTGAGCTGTAGTGTAGGTCACAGACGCGGCTCGGATCTGGAATTGCTGTGGCCGTGGTTTAAGCCAGTGGCTACAGCTCCAAGTGGACCCCTAGCCTGGGAACTTCCATATGCCATGGGTGTGGCTCTAAAAAGCAAATAAAATAAAATAAAATAAAATAAAATAAAAATAAAATTCTTAAAATAACTTTATTTGAAATGTTCTTAAAACTTTTACTTCCACCAATTTTTTGTTTATTTAATATCTTATGTTTCTTTCAGTATTTATAGACCTATGTTCTTATTATGCCAAATACTTTTAGAATAAAGGAAAATTAAATTGTTTTAAATAATATGGAGGGTTATCAAAAGTTGAATTATTTTCTTATTTTAGTATTTTTTGTTTGATCCATCATTTTTGAAAAAAGCCTCTTTTGATAATTCCCTGTGCATGCTGGAACTTTCACATTTCCTTTTATTTATTTATTATTTATTTCTCATAGCATATTTAGCATATAATATTTCTCTCATTTTTAGGTGAGATAAAGAAGCTCATAAGCTCAATATCAAAAAGCAAACACCCCAATCATAAATGGGCAGAAGACTTGACTAGACACTTTCCAAAGAAGACATGCAGCTGGCCAACAGGCAAATGAAAAGATGTTCAACATTGCTAATTATTAGAGAAATGCAAATCTAAAGCACAATTAGATAGTATCTCATACTTGTCAGATGACTCTCATCAAAATGTCTACAAGTAACGAATGTTGCTGAGGATGTGATATGTTGAAAAGGAAACCTTCCTGCGCAGTTGGTAGGAATGTAAATTGGTGCAACTGCTATGGAAAATAGAAGGGAGTTTCCTCAAAAAATTAAAATAGAGCTACCATATGATCAGCAATTCCACTCCTGGGTATCTCACATATACAATGGACTATTACTCAACCATAAAAAATGAAATTCTGCTTTTGGCAGCAACATAAATGTACCTAGAGAATGTTACACTTAGTCAAATAAATGACAAAGACAAAAAACTATGATATCACATATATGTGGAATCTAAAAAATTATACAAAGGAATGTATATAGCAAAACTGAAAAGATTCACAGAGAAAACAAACTAGTGGTTACCAGTGGAGAGAGGGAAAGGGAGAGGGTCACTTTAAGCATATGGGATCAAGAGATACAAATTACTATGTATAAAATCAATAAGCAACAAGATATATTATACAGAATAGGAGATGATTGACATTATCTTATAATAACTTTTAATGGCTTATAAACTATAAAAATGCTGAATCACTATGCTGAACACCTGAAATTAATGTAATATTGTACCAACTTTACTTCAATAAAAAAAATGCACGAGACATACTAATCTTGAGTGATATTCCAATTACAAATTTTAGTACAATGAATTTGTAAAGCTGTATCTAAAATACTAAGATGTGAATATATCTTTGACAATGTGTAGAATCTTTGTCTACTAGGAAAAATACGCAGTTTAGAGCAAATGGAGACCAAAAGTCTAAACAGATTTTAGATCCTCTACCTTTGTGCCGTCCCAACTGGGGAAGAGTCTAGACATTAGGGGGCAGAGGCTCTGGATGGTTTGTTCCTCTCAAGACCATTAGACATGGACTGGAGATCAGAAATAGCACTTTACTTAGGCAGAAAATTACCGGCAAAAAAAAAGAAGGAACCCATCTGCAGGGAAATCTGGGAGTTAGGTGAATCTCTAAAATAAGAACTCAGAACATGAACCACAATGATAACACATTTGGATAACTCAGGAGACATAAAAGCTAAGGAAAACATGTTTGGAAACTCAATCAATAAGGGCCTCAGCAGAGCTGAACTTGTATCTTTGAGTCTAATGCAGAAGACCCAAGATCAAATTTAATTAACTCTCAATGATTCTAGGCCTTCCTGGTTGTGCATGTGTTAGCAGTAGTGTGGGAAGAAAGAGAACTGATGTTAAAGCAGGCAAATGAAATTGAATATACTCATTTTGATTTAACATTAAGTTGGCTTGAAAACTGAGTCAGAGTAGATTTTGCTAGTTAAGAGATCAATTAGAGCAGAGCTGGAGAAGGCAGATCTAAAAAAGTTAGGTAGTGAAGTCCAAGGAGAGGCTGAATGGCACCATTACACTTTGCTTCTTCAGTAAATTGGCCATTTTGCAAACTGCTTCCTGTTCCAACGAAGGGACTGATCATGAAATTGATTTAATTCTAGTGCAAAAGTATTAAAAGTACTGATTCACTTAATTCATTTTTTTCCAATATAAGTAACTATACCTAACACTTACTTTACTATACTGATTGATCTTAAATTTTTCCTTAAAAAATTTAAAAATGCCAAAATATCTTTCTAGGAGTAGAAAATCCCACTGACTGAATAAATTTGGGTCAAGTAGGTGAGGTTTTGAAAAGACAATGCTCAAATACACTAAGTAACTGCTTCAACAAGAACAAAAAGGTTTACACAGATTTAGCCTCAGTGCATGAATCTTTCCAACTCAATCACATTAGCATAGTTATGTACAATTCAGTCTACATGAAAGCAGCCTAACTGAATATAATATTGTGTTCCTAATTCTTTGTTAATCTAATTCGTTTTCTCATGCGACAAAATACCGGAGTTCATAAATTTGCTCTTGAATCAAAAAGAACAATGTAAATTCCAGAACAGCATGTCTTCTTTCCCATTTCAATATTATCCATTTCTTTGATGGGGCAGCATGGAGGGGGAGCAGACTCTCTGGGGAAATTAAAAATATGTGACAGCCCTTTTTAATATAAAGTTCCCTGAAGCCAGGCAAATTGGGAATAGCAGTTATCAACATCAGCTCACTGTTGGGTGGATCTGCTGAAATGCTCTGGGTGGTCTTTATGAACTTCCTAGTGTGCAGCTTCTTTGGCTAAAGGCACAGCACTAAAGGACTATGAAATTATCGGGAAGATAAGAAAATATGACAGAACACCAACCAAGGGAAGTACTGTGGTTTAGAGTTTGTAGCAGGATACCAAAGAATTTATTTAGAAAAAGACCAACAAATAGGGTCAGGGAAAGGAAATTTCTATATTTAAATTTATTCTCATTTTTTTTTTCTGTAACTCATGTCTCTAGACTTCCATGATTATTCTATTTAGCGCTTCCCAAGTCTCACAAAGCACAAGGATCCACTACTGACTTGCCTTAGCAGGCTATTTCAATTCCATCCAAATTATACGTGCAGAAGCAGAGAACAGTGTTTTCCAAGAATGCACATCATCAGTTCTCAGATTAGATGTATAAATACATGGCCTCTTGGGAGATACCCATACAATTCATCAAGTCTAGAGTCCAGACTCACAGCTGGGATATTACCTGCCTGCTACCTCCTATGCTTATGAACACATAAAATGACTATTATTAAATACAAAACAAAAGAAAGCTGATTTTCTCTCTCAATCTCAATCTAGGGCTTTTTTATAATGTAATAAAAAGAAGGGAAACTCGTGTCCTGGCATGAGTGAAACAGAGAAAATATTTCATTTCTATATGAATGATCAAAGTTCACATCCTTGAATGAAAATCAGCAAGCCAGTATTTTAGTTCATTCTATGTAGAAAGAAACCCACGGATGTTTAAAAATATAAGAAATGAAGAAAAGATATTTTATGAAAACATCTTACATTGAATGACACTGACTAATTAGGAATGTTTTCCAAATTTTCTTCCTGTATGTTGGCATTTAACTAAGATATTACTGCTTGACATTGAATGAGATTGTAATCAGAGTTATATTTAATGGTTAATAAGATTTTTTTCTCAAATATCTAATATTTATGGTCTTCCTCAGAGTGATACTGACAGGTTTAAATATGTAACTTAAGGAGTTCCCATCATGGCTCAGTGGTAATGAACCCAATTATCTATAATATTATTTAGCTCTAAAAAAGTAAATTTTGGAGTTCTCATTGTGGCTTAGCAGGTTATGAACCCAACTAGAACCCATGAGGATACAGGTTCAACCCCTGGCCTTGTTCAGTGGGTTAAGGATCTGGCACTGTCCTGAGCTGTGGCATAGGTCACAGATGAGGCTTGGATCTGGCATTGCTATGGGTGTGACATAGGTTGGCAGCTGTAGCTCTGATTCAACCCCTAGCTTAGAAACCTCCATACGGTGCACCCCTAAGAAAAATTAATAAGTAATAGTATTAAAATATAGAGAACGATATAAAATGAAAAAGATGGAGTATAATGCAAGGAAAACTGGGCTTATATGAGGAGATCTAAATTCTGCTTGTGATGAGGCAATGCACTAGTTTTATTAATTGGAAAAGTTATATAACCTCAGGTTCCTGATCTGTAAAATGAAGATATTAAGATCAGAGCTGTCCATCCATATCACAGGGTCATGTGAAAATAGACAATGCTTAGCTTTTTTAAAAACAAAGTGAGGAGTTCTCTTGAGACCCCACGGGTTGAGTATGTGGCCTTGCCACTATAGCGACTTGAATTTTAAACATGAAGTATACAAAGACTATTGAGACAATTCTGAGAGTTGACTCAATTACCTGTTCTTCTGTCAAAAAAGTACATATTATTTTTTAATTGTAGTTGATTTACAACATTCCTTCCATTTCTACTGTACAGCAAAGTGACCCAGACACGCATACACACACATTCCATTTTTTCTTTTTTAATACCTATCTTCCACCAAGTTCTAACCCAAGAGACTGGGCAGATTTCCCTGTGTTATACAGTGGGACCCCATTACTTACCCATTCTAAATGTAATAGTTTGCATCTACCAATTATTAAATTTAAAAAAAAAAGTACATTCTACGTGACTTCAAGATGTTCTTATTTCTGTAATAGAAAGGTTTTGGTGACATCATGTAAGGAGTGTGCTTTGCTGAAGCCTGAATAATTCCATGCTTATCAGAAACTAATGAAATACAATGGGGAAAATAGTTTTCTTCTTTTTCTCCTGTATGAATTTCCACTTTAAAAATACATTATTAAACATTTTTCATATTGATGCATTTATAATTGCATACTGAAACTTTGAGGCCAAAGTTTTATGTATTCCATATAAATGTTATTTTTGAAAATCATTACCTTTATTGTTGAGAAGAGGTAGAAAGCTAACTTGTAGAAATACCTACCTAGTACAGAATTTTTATACAATTAAAAAAGTACATATTATAAGTAGTATAAGTATCACATACACTTAATACATTTAATAAATACCTAATGTGTACCTGGCATTTACAATGGGCACAAGGATAATTTTGTATTTTATAAGTATTATTTCATTTAACCCTCACAATAACCCTATGAGGTAGATTCTGTTTATTCCTAGTACACATTAAATGAGGCACAAAAAAGTTAAGTGGCTTGCCCAAGATTGCACAGTAAGTAACTGGCAGAGTCAAGATCAGACTCAGGCAGTGCACCATCAGAGCCTGCACTCTTAATCGTACCACTGTGTGGTCTTCTCAAATAAACTTTTTTTTCCCATTACTTAATGAATTTTACTACAGTTATAGGTGTACAAAAATCATCACAACTGAATTTGATAGCATTTCCATCCCAAACCCTTTTATAAACCACAAACTTTAAGAGAGGCCTTAAAGGTATATCAGGTAAGAATGGGGGCCTGGATCATGAAGGTGTGCTGGTTACAGGTCCCTGAAAGTGCTGACCCCTCCCCCTACATCCCAGGATTCCTGCAACTGAAAATGCCATCTCTCAAGCAGCAAGTCCCAATAGACACCCTATCTGATTTTTATGTAAAAACTGCTCACTCCAGACAGCGCCCAAAGATAGGAGATATTCCTGGAACAATGTCTTTCCTTGAGTTCATCACAAAAACATGCTGGAAAATCTGTACAAAGAGTAAAATCAGAGACTTCCATTACAGCTGACAAATGTTAGCCTTTGGTAAAATTATGAAAAAGTTCACTGTGCCTCAGGAAATTTCCTTCTTTCACGATTAGTTCTTACGTCCTCCCACTTGACTCCCATGACCCTGTTAGGATGAATAACTGATTATTTCTTTGATTTTCTATTTGGTGTTTGTCTCAACATAAAGGCTACAACTTTCATTGGTATGGGGACCATACTTATCTTTTTTGCTGCTGTATCCTGAGCTCCTAATTTAGTACAAGATGGCAATGGAATATGCCAGCCATTTATTGCATGAAGGAATCTTATATTTCTTAAAAATATCTTGACCCCTTTCTTGCATCAGTATATAACACACACAAAAAAAAATATTTGTTCATTTATTATCTCAACTAAATGGATCCAAAAATGACTAAGGGAACTGGTTAAGGTATGATACATTTTGGGATTGAAATTCCAAAGTAAATTTTCCAAGACTTATCATGAACAGGGTGGAAGAAGTGAAACTTTTTAATATAATGCATATTTAAAGAACTGCAAAACTTCCTACAGTGTCTTCCTTCTTTGCCATAAACTTCAGGTTTCAACCTGCTTTCTCCACTTTCATGTCTACACTATCTGTTCAATCCCTTGTGAATCCTGTCTCCATGTGACTGGCTGTGGGATGGATGCTATTTTTCTTTTTTCTTTCCTAGCTATCTGTGTATAGTAGACACAAATCCCCATCATTTTAATCCTTTGAGAAACTTTATTGTGGGGGAAAGAAAACAACACATTGAGAGTACACATTATAATCTTAGAATTTTTTTACTGCTTTAGTCCTTGGACCATAGCTCTAAACTCCTCAGTATGGAAGCAATAAAAATCACAGTTGCTAACATTTATTGAGTAATTCTTACATATTCTATTCACTTGACACTTTCTGTCACTTAGTCTCAAAAGGATCTGGGTTTACAAATTAGTAAGCAAACCACAATTAAAAAATATAACAGGCTATTTTCAAAGATCATTCACTTCCCAAGTGACAGAAGTAGATCTGAAATCCTGATCTCTGTTATTGCAAAGCTTTGTTATTGCTATCCAAAGACTAAGTTAAGTCAAAATAGTGTTGGCTTCTGCTTCCAAGATAAAAAAAAAAAAAAAATGTTACTTGTAAGGATATCTAGAATATCTTATGATTCGTCTCATGCACATTTGGTGACTTCTTCCTGTCTCTTTAGTATACACTGTAGTAATTCAGAAAATAGTCCCCAAAATGAAGGAATATCTGTAGCCCCGTAGTGGCCTACAAATACCACTTCACAGTGAGGTGGAATGCCTTGTCAGCAATGCTTCATGTGATTGATTCCCCTTTGTGGGAACAGCAGAGAAATCTCTACCTAGTATGACTTGAGGGATATTATGCCAAATTTTTAGAGCATTTTTCCTCCAGTATCCATTAGTGGTGTGTAGTTCACCTCCTCAATTTTATACCTCTGTACTCCTTTTCCTTGCTAGATAAAATTCATCTGATGAGGACAGAAGAGTAGGTTTGGGAAAATGTTAACAGCTATAACCAAAAAAAAAAAAAAAAAAAAGTGAGAGAGACTGATAGAGTAATGAATAACAAGGAGAAATATATAAATCAAAGTTTTTTCACTTATTGCTTTACTTAAGACATGTTTCTAGAGAGTTTACTGTGTGATAGGGATTGTATCTAATGTTGCTTATTTAAAGATAACAAGACTTTCCCTGCAATTAAAATTCTTACAGTTTTTCTTGGTAATTTGAACTGCCAAAATAAAAAATAACCATAGTACAAGTAGTTTGAATAACCTTTGTTTCTCATAATTCTGGAAACCGGAAAGTCCAAGATCAGGGTACAAGCAGATCTCAGTGAGGGCCTGCATCCTGGCTTGTAGATGGCTATCTCTTTCTGTGTCCTCAGATGTTAGAAAGTAGAGAGAGATTAAGCAAGGTCTCCTGGATCTCTACTTACAAGGGCTCCAATCCCGTCGCAAGGGCTCCACCTTCATGACTGAATTAACTCTCAAAGGCACCATCACATTGAGGATTAGGTTTCATATTTGAATTTTGTTCAGTTGGGGTTTGGTGAAACATGGAGTCCGTAGCACAGTCTATGGACATGCCAAGAAAATTATAACACTGTGTGCTAAATGCTACAGCTTGTTCCAAAAAAGAAATGCAACAGAACCATGGAAGAATAAATGCCTAAATTTGCCTGAAGGTATCAAGAAGGCTACACAGATCGGATAAATTCTGATATGAGAGGGTATATAAGAAGAATTTGTTAGAAGCAAAGATGGACAGAGAATTCCAGGTCCGGTCAAAAGGCAGGAGAAAAGTTACAGTTAGAGAGTCACGGATAGCTGAGTACTACTGGGATATAAAGTGCAAAGCAGGATGAAGTAAAAGGTAAAGATGGAATAGCTAAAAGTGATGGCAAATCATTATGCATGTATGATAAATTGTATTATCCTGAAGTTAATGGGAAATACTTGTCACTGGCACCAAAATACCACTTGCATTTTGGAGTATTCTGTCAACGGTTCTTCTGTTGCAATTCTGTTGCAACAGTATTCCATCGTAATGGAATATGATAGAAAGGATCAGGGCCAAAAGTTGTGAAATTGGCTCTCAAGACACAAGGGAGATACAAGTAACTAAAGAAATAGAATTTAATTGTGGAACAAACACAATTCAATCTTGATGTGTTTTGATGAGGGTTTGGGAGCCTCAAAGAACATAATGAAAGATGTGGTTGACCACCTAGTGACTGCCCTTTTCTTTCCCCGTTCTTTTTTTCCAGGTCAGAGCACCCATCCTTCAGCTTCAGAATGCTGGCTGCTTTGATCAAAGTTGCCGTTCTTCTCTGAGTATTGCTTTACACTAAGAGCCACTTGGCCCAGGAAGTTATACTTTACCCATCTTCATGCTAAGCATAGCTTTCAGTTTAAGATTGCCTAACATAGGCGGTTGACTTGCTTCCAGTTGGGAATAATTCTGTGGTGCTATATGTCCTTGAAAACTTTCCATGAGGTCCTATAGTAGCTGGTCTCTAATTAAGACCACATTCTTCTTAGCCTTACATAGGACATCAGAACTCACTCAAATCCTAGCCCTTGATTTATTTTTCTCTTTTTCCCCCTTCCCAAAGTAGAGATAAGAGAAAGCATAATGAGTCATAAATTAAGGAGCATTCTGTCTTAGAGAAAGTACCAGTTGTATAGCATAAGTGCCCTTTCAGTTGTTGTCTTGACCTCTGGCTACACAGCTGTCCTAATTTGCAGCTGTGGTCTTGACTTCATTCATTTACTAAACATTAACCTGTCCAGTCTGTGGATATGACCTTGACCCCTATTCCTGATCATATCTCAGTCTATTATGTACCTTGTTGTGATAAACTTTTATATCAGCTATGTACACAATCCTGGCTGAACTTCATCTCTGCTTGTCTAGTCATATTTTATCAAAACTTTGCCAAAAGCATTTCTTGACACCAGTTGGTCTTACGTAATTGTGTTTTGGGCTTATGCCCCATATTTTCAACTTGGGCTGCTAAAATAATTTACTAGAGACCATGTGGTTTAAACGCAGATATTTATTTGTCACATTTCTGAAGGCTGGGGGAGTCTAAGACCAAGGTGCCAGCTGATTCATTTCCTGGTAAGAGTCTTCTTCCTAACTTACAGATGGTTGCCTTGTTGCTGCATTGTCACATGATGAAAAGAGAGAAATTTCTCTTTCCCTCTTCCTCTCTTTGTTTCTTGTTCTTATAATCCCATCATAAGGGTTCCACCTTCATGACATCATCTAACTCTAACTGCCTGCCAAAGACCCCATCTCCAAGTACTGTCACATTGAAGTTTATGGATTCAACATAGCCATTTAAGTGGGGCACAATTCAATCAATAGCAGATTATATTAGATTCCTACTTCATTTGTCTATAGATGTTGCAGCTAATACTGACTTTCCTTAAACAATACATTCCCACATGCACACTGATTTAACTCCCATGTATCTAGTATTGTCTCTATTTTAGTCACTGTATTAGCTGCTAAGGATACAGAAATGATCCATACAAGCAAGGCTGTCTTCTTGTCTTTAAAACAAAGCAAAACAAACAATATAATTGGGAAACAAAGATGGGTTGGGAAATGAAAGAAACAAAACATGTATTGAGCAGCCAACAGTTAAGAGTTTAGTGGATGAACATGTGCTTTTCAGTCAGACTGCTTGAGGTGGAATCCTGACAGTGACACTTAATAAATGTGATACAAACAAATTATTCATCAGGTTCAGGTCCTCATCTCTAAAATAAAGATAGTAAAACCTCCAGGTTTTGAAGAGTTGAAAAGACATTTAGGACAGTATCTGGTATTGAGTACACATTCAATATTGTCAGCCACTAATAATAATATTTGCCATTTGCCAGCCTCTTTGGGCATTACACCATTCAGTCATGAAAGAGCCATATATAAAGACTGTTATTTTTCCATTTCACATCAAACCAGGTTTTTAAGAACTTATATGATAAGTTGGAAGGCTGAATATTAAGTTCTCTCTACATGTAATTTGTGTGTGTGTGTGTGTGTGTGTGTGTGTGTGCCTTTTTGCCTTTTCCAGGGCTGCACCCATGGCATATGGAGGTTCCAAGGCTAGGGGTCTAATCAGAGCTGTAGCAGCTGGCCTATGCAAGAGCCACAGCAACGCCAGGTTCAAGTCACGTCTGTGACCTACACCACAGCTCATGGCAATGCTGGATCGTTAACCCACTGAGAAAGGCTTCAGCTAGATTATCTTTGGTAAGTAGAACTGCATGCTATTGACCCATTCGCAATCTTCGCCTGGGCTGAGACATTTTGTTCATATTCCTATTATGCTAGTTTTTGCAAAGTCCGGTTTATATCAACTGGCATTTGTCTACTTGCTTCTTCTATGATGGACAGTTTGACCTTAACATGTGTTTTATGCCTACCTTGATATGTCTATCTGCATGCCTCTACCCAAGATACTTAGGGCAGAAGGGGAAGATCAAGGCAGCAAGGAGTGACAGGGCTCCTTACAGAAACTCTTTTGCTGTTAAGATAGAATTTTTACTTTTAGAGAGACATGCAAAGAACAAGTTATTGTATACCCTTGTGTCCATGGTTAATATTAGGAACTCTGAAGAGGCTGGTGTAGGGATGGAATCTGGTTTTAGCATGAAGCTCATATAGTTTGGAATAGAGGAATCATTTCAAAGAAAAAAACAAAATAACAAATATGAAATTAGGTAAATATATAATTACTTAGAAAAAAACTCAACAAATTACTGGGCCTTTGGAAATTCAGTTTCTTTTTTCTTTGTTTCTGGTAATTTTTAGGCAATTTACCAATATTCTTTCATTAAAAAACTATTAAGGGTAGGAATTATATGAAAACTCTCTGTACCTTCTGCTCAATTTTGCTGTGAAGGAAAAACCTCTGTTTTTTTTTTTTTTCCTTTTCTACGGCCATGCTTGTGGCATATGGAGGTTCCCAGGCTAGGGGTCCAATCGGAGCTGTAGCCACCAGCCTACGCCAGAGCCACAGCAATGCGGGGTCCGAGCCGCGTCTGCGACCTACACCACAGCTCAAGGCAACACCAGATCCTTAACCCACTGAGCGAGACCAGGGATTGAACTCACAACTTCATGGTTCCTTGTCGGACTCGTTAACCACTGAGCCACGACGGGAACTCCCAAAACCTCTGTTAAAAAAAGTAAATTCTATTTTTAGAAATGTCTAGCTGCCCTTTCTAGATAAAACACTGTATAATTTCCATATATGTTCCAGGAATCATAGAGCCCAAGTTGGCACGTGAAGGGTACCTAGCTTTACAGAATCTACTAGAGGGCTGGTGACATTAATTCAGTCAGCAGCATTCAACACTTTGAGCACTTACTCCTTAAAAGAAATGGTATCTCATTCATTCGTTTCTAAATAGTATTGCCCTAGTGATTTTTCTCCCTCTTTGGACATTTTTCCTCTTTAACTTCTTTACCTACCCATCTAATTTTGGATTCCATCAAGGTCTGGTCCTTGTCCTATTTTACTTCATACTCTATAAGTCTGATTAGACATTTATATTGATGTTTAATTTTCACTTACCTCCTATGCACAGATGACTCACAAATTTAGATCTCCAGACCATATGCCTCTTCTGAGCATGAGATCTAAATGTCCCCTAGATATTGTCCCTGGAATGATTCAAAGTCTCCCCCAAGTCATAATGTTCAAAATGAAATCATAATCTGTCTCACCCCTCAAATCATTATAACATAGCCAATCCAGATACTGTAACTTTCATTTCAGCAGACCCACACAGTTACACAGGCCTGAAATCTTGTAGTTATACTTGAGCTTTTCTCTTTCTCCCCATCTTTATCCAAAATAAAAGAAAACTTGCCAGTTTTACTTCCTAAATATCTCTCAACTGTGTTCATTCTCTCTAACCTTCACACTACTGCTTAGTCCAGGCTGCTGCCATATAAATTCTGGGTGTTCCCAACAGCCTCTTAACCAATATACCTTCATCTATTTTTGCGCTTTTTTATAAATCAAATATACACAGAGAAGCCAAAGCAATCTTCTAAATCTGCTAATGAGATTAAGTCACATGCTTGTTTACATCTACTCAATGTTTTTTCCATAACTTGTAATACAGAGAATAAATTATTTAGCGAGGCTTAAAATGTAGTAGTCTGAACCTACTCCTCAAGCATGTGCTCATCTCACAATGTGCTCTCTCCTTTACTTGGTCTATTTAGGTTGTATTGTCTTTCTTTAATTCCCTTACACACACTAGGGCCTTTCTACCATGTCCTTTGCAAGTGCCAGAACACTATGTCTTTTTTTCCCCAGGTAACTTCTAAAATATTCTTAATATTTCAGTTCACTTGTTCTAGCCTAAGGATATCTTTTCAGACCTCCCTGATTAGCTCTTATATCCTGTAACTATCCTTATAATGATGGCAATTACACATTTCCATGTTTGTTTGCTATCTTTCCCAATATATTGCTAGCTCTAAGGCACTAAGGACATTTGTGACCTCTTTTATCATTGAGTCTCTGGTGCCTCACAGAGTCCTTGGCACCTGACATTCAATAAATATTTATTAATCAATTAATAAAGTTTGTAAGGTACTGTTATTGATAATTTTTTTTATACAACCAAAGTATATTTTAAAAACTTGTAGGTACTACCTTGGTAGTTTTTTTCCAAGAAGTCTTGCCTTAAGGATAGTTTATTCAACTTGTAAAAATGGCATTTTCCCCAACAGAATGGGGCTCCTAAAGTCTAGCAGACTATGTTTGTCTGTGTGCACAGCGTGTACACCTGGAGTATGCTGCATGACCTAAATGTTTTAACTACCATTTTCCCTAATGGTTGTATTTGATCATAAATGTTGGCTGTCACTTTTGATCATCTAGTTAAGTTTCTAGGTGTATTTGCTACACATATATCAAGTTGATTAGAGATGATTTGCTGATCTGTTTTACTTTGGGTAAATAGAAATCTAATGTTCCAAAATATGCAGTTGAATCAACTTGACAGACTGCTAAAAGAATACTTAACACATGTTCTTCAACCCAAGGGTATCCGATCTGAAGCTATAGCATCAGCCAAATTAAATTTTCAGTGAATAGCACAGGGGAAGCTGGCTCTATATTGGCCAGATTGGTGTTACATACAAGATTTACTGAGAAGTGAACGATGAGAAAAGAAGTTGTTAAACAATGACCATGGGCTTGGTGGGTACAATTGTAGATGGCTACCATGTTCTATGGACTTTAAACACAATACTTCAATGATCCTTACAATACTCATACAGATAGTATTTTCATCCTGATCTTACAGATGGCAAGGGTTACATTCAGGAATTAACTGGCAGAACTATCTCTGAAGAGAACATTGGTCATATCTAATCCTTACACTTTATCTTTGGGGCTCAAATATAACTTTTGAAAGAAATACTTCCTTTAACACTAGAGATTATGGTAAGCACTTGGTAAACATTACACTATAATTGTCTTATTTTTCATCTGCATATCTCAGTTGAGTGATAGTTTTTCAATGACTTAGATTATATCTTCTCCATGTACCATTTTATCCCTAGGGGAACATCTTGCCTTTAAAAGATGACTGAATAAATGGATGTCCAAGATTATTTGACCTGAAAATATTAGTTATGTTTCTGACCCTAAACCACACTTCTATTTTTATACCATGTGTTTTAAAATGTAGATTTTATTACTATTCCAAGCAGTGAGGCCGCAGTTCCCAAGAAGAGAAGGCCACATGGGGAACGACTAGAATCAATTAGAAGGTAGAAGGAGGAAGGAGTGGAGGAAAATCATGAGCAAGTGGCTTCATTGTGGTTTTCTCAAGAAGGAAAGTCAAGGCAGGCTGAGCAGGTATAGGATTGACTACCTTGAATAATTTTGGCAGGCTCTGAGGCAAAGAGACTGTTTCTAGTTATTTGATACCTGGTCCTGAACTGAACAGGGCAGGTTAGTGGCCCTGACTGTGGGAGCCCTATGAGAGTCTAATAAAGGAAATTATTTGGGCATGGGTTCAGATTGGCTGGTTTGCACATAAAAGTCACACATGTGGGCAAGCCCTTTGCTATTTCTAGGACTTAGCTAGCACTGGGAATTGCATTCTGCAGAGTCATTAAGGACCCTAAGTGTCAAAACAACTATATTGAATGACATTTTCAATATACCATGTCAAAGGAGTGATTAGTTAGAAAAACATCAGTGCTGAATGTAAGCTACTACAGAGGAAAATAATATTAAGTTCCTATTATTCTTATACCAAAAGATAGGGATTTTATAGATCTCCCATTTTATTCTTTTGAGAGTAACAAATTTAAATACTTTGAGGAAAATAATTTCTTTTTTCCTCTGCCTTTATATTTCAATGTATAACAACATAATACATCTATATATATGTATTTTTTATGGCCCCACTTGTAGCATATGGAAGTTCTTGGGCTAGGGATTGAATCTGAGCCATAGCTGCTACCTGTGCCACAGCTGTGGCAATGCTGGGTTCCTTTAACCCACCGTGCTGGGCCAGGGATCAAACCCACGCCTCCACAGTGACCAAGCTCCCGCAGTCAAATTCTTAACCCACTGCACCAGAGTGGGAACTCTCAATTACATTTTAGATGGTGATAGGAACCTCAATACTAAGTAAAGAGGGGCTAGACAGAGGTTAAGATTTAGAGAAATTGGAATTAGGTAATGGTCTAAGAAATGATTGTGTTCTTTCTAAAGGGGTAGAATTCTTTCAGACTCCTTACTATGAGAGTATCTGATGAAACACCAAATAATTTTAAAAAATAAATTATACTAGAAAACAAATAATAAATATTTACAGCAGTAGATTTCATGGGCATTTTTTATGATTTGCATTCTCAGTAAACACATGATTGTCACTAAGCAAATATTTTCATGGTTCACATGATCTGAGAGAAGACTGAGTTGCTTGAAAAATTTAAGAATGTTTTCCTCTTTATCGGGAAATTCTCTCACTTTTTTTCTCTCTTGGATTTAGGTAAAAGGTATGCATTTGTGTGGTCCCTGCATGCACGAGTTTGTGTGCCTTAGTGGATGAGGCAAACGTAGGACAGTCGCCTGGATTTATATTTTTTAGTTGTTTCTTGAATTTCAAAAGGAAATGCGATAAATTGAGTTGACCATTTTCGAAAAATGCAGTCCAGGTAGAAACTTGCAGGGAAGAATTTTGGTCTGTCACAGTTGGAAATGTTTAAACACTCAACACAATGAAGTTCACAATGGAAAATCTGACAAACCTTTTACATTATTGGCAATGTGAGGCTTCACTGAAATTACCAAACAGGCAGCAAGTGCCATAATAGTTTCTGGAAATTGTGGGGGGAAAAGCCTGTAGCTGCTTTTAGAGAATTATTTCTCTAATTGTGTATTTCTAACTCAAGGGAGAACCTGGTGGTAACAGTATGTTCTTCTATTGTAGTCTATCCATTTAGTTTTCAAATAGCCAAGTTGGGTTAGCATTGTATTTGAGGCTTGGAGTGGGGTGGTTTTGTTGTAAAGGAAAAAATGTAACAGAAAGAGCCTTTTTTAGCAATCTAGGTTCCATGTCTTTGAGTTAGATGGCAGATGATGAATGTTTGATTTGTTTTCACAGATAGTGGCCTAAAAAGCAAATCAAAAAATGAGTTCCCAGGATGAAAAAGGAGGAGAGGGAAACATGAGCCATTTTGGTATTTTTGTTCCATATTAGCAAGGAGATTTCCAAAAGGCAATAAAATAACAAAAGAACCATTCCAAGTATTGTTGATGTCTTAAGTTGAAGGTAGGAGAGCATGTAGCCAGCAAAAACTCACTTTTAAAAACAAATCATCCTAAAAAAGATTTGAAAACATCTACTAAAAATCTAATTTTACCTCAGACAGATTTATCATTCATTTATCTAAAAATTATTTACTGTGGATTTCCCTCATGGGTTAAGGATCTGGTGCTGTCACTGAAGTAGCCTGGGTTGCTGCTGTGGTATAGCTGGATCCTTGGCCTGGGGGACTTCCATATGTTGTAGGTGAGGCCAAAACAAAATACTGAAAAATCTCTGTGTCCTGTGTCCTGTTCTGATGTACACAACAGTGAATGAAAATAGAACACACTCTAAATAAAGATCTGCTTTTCCTTTGATTAAAAAATCAGCATTAGTATCAAATCTTTTTGTAATGTGGGTATTTACTTCTCTATGTTTCCTTTATTTAGGTTGAGTGTATGTGTGTGTGAGAACATATGGATATATATGCCCATATATGCTTGGGGATTGAATCCCCAGGCATATAGGGGCATATATATGTGTACATTAAATATCCATACATTTTTATTTTACAGATTTTATAATATATATTTTATATCTATGTATTTTTATACATACGTTTAATATCTGCAAATTTTTAAATTTTTTTTACTGTGCAAAGGAGTTAATTTTAATCAAAACCATGTGCTGCATAAATTAAAGTCAGTTACCTCCTTTTTTTTTTTTTTTTTTGGTTATTGCTTTTTATGGCCATGCCTGTGGCTCACAGAAACTCACTGGCCAAGGATTGATCAAACTGGTGCCAAGGCAGTAACCAGAGCCACGATGGTGACAATGCTGGATCCTTAACCCTCTAGGCTACCAGGGAACTCCAATTTGTGAAAGGCTATAAAATTTGAAGCCACAAGTAGCTAAAAGACAAAAACTGCATTTAAAGACATTATTTGGTATATATAGTAAAAGACATTATTTGGTGAGCCAGACATTATCTGGTTCAGTAAAAAATGTATTTTCTTCCTCTTTATCAGATCTTATATTCTTCACCCTCCATCTTCATGACTGTGTTTTTTCTATACTTTAGTGTTCTCAAACATGACTATACATTGGAATCACCTGCGGAGATTTAAAAATTACTGATTCTTGGATATAACATCTTCCATCCTAAAATTCTTAGTATATTGGTCAGGATTCTCCAGAAAAACAGAACCAACAGAACATAGATGTAGGAGTTCCTGTTGTGGCTCAGAGGGTTAAGAACTTGACATAGTGTTTGTGAGGAAGCAGATTTGATCCCTGGCCTCGCACAGCTCTGCGGTTAAGGATCCAGCATTGCAGCAAGCTGTGGCACTGGTCACAGATGTGGCTGGCTTGAATCTAGCATTGCTGTGACTATGGCATAGGCTGGTAGCTGCAGCTCTGATTTGACCCCTAGCTTGGGAACTTCCATGTGCCGTAGGTGCCTCCCCCAAAAAAAAGAACATATGCGTGTGTGTCGTGTGTGTGTGTGTGTGTGTGTGTGTGTGTGTATGTGTACAGATTTATCATGAGACATTGGCTCACACGATTGTGGAAACTGAGACGTTTCATGATCTGGGTCTCTGAAAGCTGGACACCCAGTGGTATAATTCTAGTTTGAGTGTAAAGACCTGAGCACCAGGGAAACCATGTATGTAAATCTCCATTCAAGGGCAGGAAAGAACTGAAGTCCTAGCTTAAGACAGCAAGCCCGAAGGGAAGGAATTCTTTGCTCTGCATTTTGTTTTATTCAGAATAGGCCCTCAGTGAATTGGATGTTGCCTACCCACATTGGGGAGGGCAATCTAGTTTACTGAGTCCATTTATTCAAATGCTAATCCAGAATCCCTATCACAAGCTCACCCAGAAATACTGTTTAATCTGTGCACTCCATGGCCCAATCAATGTAACACAGAATTAACCATCATAATTTGTCTGGGTACAACCTAGGCATGAGGATGCTAATGAATCTTGTGTTTAGCCAAGACAAATTCACTGGTTCTCAAAGTATGGTGTATGCAGCCTCAACATCATTTGAAGACCTTTTAGGAAACTCTGGGAGTAGGGGCTGCAATATGTTTTTCATAAAACCCTCTAGATTATTATGAAGGATATGAATGGTTAGGAAACACTACGTGGGGCTAGAAATTTAATTAGCATTTCTAATCAGCTACCAAGGTATGTTGATTCTATCTTCTATTCCAGAGATAACACTGAGAAGCACTGCTCTAAACTCAACTCCCACCTGATTCTTTCATGACATATTTCACACTTTATGGAATGGGTTTCTCAGGAAAAAAAATTATATATCATAGATTTTGCTAATGCACATAATCAATGTTATACTTTCAATATCTTAGCTGATGGGTTACAGGAAGAGGAAGGCAGTTTTAGCTTAGGAGTCAAGTTTAAAATTTCCATTTGTTGGGAGTTCCCATCGTGGCTCAGTGGTTAACAAATCCGACTAGGAACCATGAGGTGCAGGTTTGATCCCTGGCATCACTCAGTAGGTTAAGGATCTGGCGTTGCCTTGAGCTGTGGTGTAGGTTGCAGACACAGCTCGGATCCTGCGTTGCTGAGGCTGGTGGATGCAGCTCCGATTAGACCCATAGCCTGGGAACCTCCATATGCTGCCAATGCAGCCCTAGAAAAGGCAAAAAGACAAAAAAAAAAAAATATTCCATTTGTTTCCTACTATCACAGACACTTGACTTGGAACATAAGCTGGTTCCGTTGTTCCCTTGCAGGCAGAAATAAGTATCCAGTCCAGGTGCTGGAGTCACAGAAAATGCACCTGACTCGGAGCCAGCTTTTGTGTTTGGCTTTGAGTTAATTTCCATCCTTTGCCAGATATGCTGACCACCTGTGAAATATCTGATCACTCTGCTGATCCAGCTGCAGCTTCTCAGTGCTGTAAATTTCAGCTCTCCCTATGGGGTGAGAGGGTGCTTGGCGGCCTAACAGTCTAATATGGGCCAAGTCAGAAGGAGGGAGTTGACTCAGGTCTGACTGGCGAAAATAATTTGTTTGCCCCTATTGTCACTACAACCAAAGTACGTGTTTCAGTAGTACATTTCAGAACCAGTAGAATACCCCTTTGTTCATGTGATGCCAGGTCAGATTGCTAGGGTAACTGACTCACATTCAAAGGTTTTAGATTAATGCCACCACAATGATTTCCCCTTTATCCTTTCTAGGGCTTGACAGTTAAAGTGCATGGAATTTGACAATATCTGCTTTGGTCCCTAAAGGTCATAAGACTTCCCATGTGTCTCAAAGACTGTAGGACTGAATATGGGCTAACAGAGAATTCATGAAAGCATTATGAGATCAGTTAAGAAAAACAGCCACTCCTGAAGAGATTAGGAACTCAAAAGGATTTTAGTGAAGTAATTAAGACACAAACAAGCCCAGGGATCCTGAAACGTGTCTGATCATTAGAATCACTCTGAGGATGTAAAAACAGAGATATGGGGGCCCATCCAGAGACTTTTCTACTGGGTGGGGGTAGAATAGATCCAAGTTGTTCTGGTATATCTGGCCCAAAACTCCCTCTCCTCTGTTTTCCCAAAAAAGCTTTGAGATCCACTGGCATAGACTGGCACACTCTGAAGGCCAAGTAGTCTTTGCTTCAAAACAAACTTTTCTATCACATTCAGTTTCTCAAAAATGAAATAATTCTGTACAAAGCATAGTTAATCAACAAATTTCTATGAATTGAGACTTTGATTCTAGCCTATTTTTGGCCACTAACTGTATGACTTGGTTTATTGACTTATCTTCTTTTAAACTCAGATTCCTCCCTGGTAAAACAGGAATAGTATTTTAAGAAAATTGGAAGTATAAAATGAGGTAAAGACTATAAACATATTTTAAATATTTTATATATTGTATGTTATGCTATATACATTTAAGATATTTATTATACTAGAAGTATTGAATACTCTTTACTAAGCCTGAAAAAGGAGATTCACATTACTTATCATGTTGGAAAGTATTGAAAGAAATGAGTTTTAGAAATCTTGACTTAGAGCAGTAAACAAAGCAAAATTTGTGAAACAAAATACAAGGCCTCAAACAAATACTTGGCTAATAAGTGGTGGTACATAAATATTACGTGATTATTTATTTTTGTTATTTGTCTTTTTTAGGGACACACCTGAAGCATCTGGAAGTTCCCAGGCTAGGAGTTGAATTGGAGCTGCAGCTGCCAGCGTACACCACAGCCACAATTCAGAATCCGAGCCACGTCTGCCACCTACACTGCAGCTCACAACAATGCTGGATCCTTAACCCACTGAGTGAGACCAGGGATCAAACATGCATCTGCATGGATACTAGTCCGGTTTGTTACACTGTGCCACCATGGGAATTCCCTGAATATTTATTAATTCAACAAATATTTGCATATTGAGTTCCTACTATGTGCCAGGTATCTGCTGATATTAGCAATTAGTGACAAAACAAAGTTTTGACATTTGCCACCCATTGCCAAAGGAACAACAACAACAACAAAGAAAACTAGTTAAAGATCTCTGTTAGTTTTATGCTTTTTAAAGGAGAAATTCCAAATTACTCAGTAGACCATATAAGGAATATTAAAATCTGGGCACTACTTTTCTCAAAGTCATGAACTGCAGAAAGCAATGATGCTCAAATCATACTAACTTTTTTACTTCTAATTGGGTAAGGTGTCACCTCAGGATTTCGACCACTTGCATTAAGATTTTCCACATTTCTGAAAAAATAATTCATGAAATTTCTATATAAAGAGGTGTCAAGAGCTCAATTTTAAGTTCCCACAAAGAAACTTGTTTACCTGAGATGCAATTGAAGTTTGAGGATCCTTCAGAGCAGCTCCATGAAACCTGGTGATGAATCAGGAAAGCAAGTTAAAGGCATACCATGCTCACATCCAGCCAAAACCAACCTTCTCTATGAAGGCTTTTTTTTAAGGCAATTAGTCTTCCCTAAGTGCCTATTCATAGGGCTATTACAGAAAATAAGATATTGTTCAGTATTTTCTGTTTATATTTCTCTTCTCTTTTAATCATAAATTGAGAAGCAAGACTCTCATATAATCATCTCCCTGTCCTAAGCATTTATTGCTATTCTTGGCACATAGTAGGGACTGAATAAATATGTCAGAGAGGAAGGAGAGGGAAATGAGAGAAAGGAAAGAAAACAGATGTCTTATAACTAAATACCTCCTTGTAACTCACACTATGGATTTTGTAATAGCCAACCAGGTGTTCCAAATGATGAGGCTATGAAACTGAAAGATGTTTAGAGACAGACTTTTCCTTAGATAATCAAAGAAGAAACTCTGTGACACGCTAAGTTTGAGGTCAGCACTGCGAGCTCTTCGGGCCTGGAGCCAGAAATGGAGTTGAGACAGACCCTGTGGGCCTCCAGGTGTGATTGTGTTTATACCCATTAAGATTATATGTTGATAGTACACAGAAGTAGTAGTCAGATCAGAGGCATTTTATAAATCTTGTGCTGGTGAAACTGACAGCACTAATAGCCTGAACCTAGCCACAACACAGATTGGGACTTGAACCCACCTGCTAGGGTGCTAGGACTCAAACCCAGCCTAAAGCCAGATTGGGACTTAAACCCACAGTTTTAAATTAAAAGTACTCACCCTGTGATTGGACTCCGTGAGGTTAAGGTTCTTTATGCCTCCACTCAGAAGGAATTCAGCAAGAGACAAAGTGATAGGCAAGAAACAGATTCATTAGGATAGGACGCTTGTGAGAGATGCAAGGGGCATGAGGGTTGGAAAGGCCCGCCTCTTCCTTTCTGGAGTAGTAGCTCCTCCTTAGTATCCGGTAAGTTGTGTATTCATCTCAGCTAAAGGGCAGTCTTTGAAGTCTTGCCTTTGGTCTGAATCTGAATGCAGGCCTCATCCCATCCCCCACCCAATGACCTGAGGCAATTCTTGCACCTCCACTAGTTGAGCAAGCTTTCCTTGTTCTGATGTCTTTTCTGAACTTACAGTGGTCACCCAACATCTCCAGGTTTCTGTCCTTATCTATGATCCCCTATTGGGACTTCTACAATCACCTGTGCCTACTCTATCCCTATCACTGGGGATTCTTAAGAGAAAACTATAGTCAGAAATCCTGGAAAGTAATGGATAGAAAATGCCATTAAGTTTCCTGATTGAGAACAAAAGGGAGTCCCTTTGGAAGCTCAGCATTCCTAAAGGTGGTCTCCATACCAATCGGTTTGTGTACATCAAAAAATTTGAATTGCTAAGATATTTGAGGCTCTTTTCTAGAATGAATGCTGTACTAGCATCACATTGAGATGAATTTGAAAAATTTAATTTTAGAAATGTTTGCAGTGGAATTTCTCTCTTGCACTCCAAATTTCATGGTTATCCTCCAAAGAACATCAGTGCGGAGGTCCCTGCTGGTCTGTTAGAGGTTGTGTTAATGTTCGTCTATTGTAGAGGAGTAGATTTTTATAGGCAGTAGGGGCACCCAATACTACTAGCAAAATTTTGTTCATGGTATGTAGGCATGTAAAGTAAATCAAACACTTGTTCATGAAATTTTCATTTTTTAAAACAAGTATTTATTGAACCTCTTTAGACCCAGGCACTGTTTTGTGCCCTTTGTGTATGTCTATAAACAGGACAGATATAGTACCTAACTGTATGAAGGTTATATACTAGTAGGGTAGATAGACCATAAACAAATAACTGTAGGAATGGAGGAATAACTTCATAGCAAGTGACTTACTAAACAACTTTTGATAGGATAGTCAGGGAGAATGTCTCTGAAGAAAAAGTAGAAAGTGACATTTGAAATGAACCCTGCTAAAAACTTGGAAATGATTTCATGATTTATGGATATATTTTGGATTTTAAGCAAACTATTGCTATGAAATGATTTATCATAATGAATTTTACTTTGCCTGCAATGCAGAATGAAAAAAAAAAAAAGAACAAGTAATTGTTGATAAGAGGAAACAGAGAATTTCACTGTGCAGAGATTTTGAGTTTCCAAAAAATTAATTGTTGATAAGAGGAAACAGAGAATTTCACTGTGCAGGGATTTTGAGTTTCCACTTCATGAAGGTGTAAGGATTCAGCAGCTGAATGAAAAGGAGTAAAAGCCATTCAACTTTGTAGACATGTAAGCCAAGCCACAAAAGCATGTGGTAGTATAGATGTCTAATACGAATGGGAGCTATATACCAGGTGGTTGCAAAAACTATGGGTTTAGGTAACAATAAACTGCTCCCAAATATTGAGTCCTTGTAATGTATTAGGCATTGGGCTTAACTAATTACTTTGGTTGATTCACTAATTCACTAAGTACATTCATTCTCCCATCCGCTGAGCATGTCAATGACCTCATACTTCAGACTTTTAACATATTCTTTCCCCTCTGACTAATAACTGAAGATCTTGTTTTTTACATTAATAAGGAAATAGAAGCAATCAGAAGTAAAATTCTACTCCACCATCAGGTCTACTAACTTCCTCTCATTTATACCTACACACTATGCTTTCCTGATGTTTATTATGGACAACAGGGACTTGTCTGTCCCTGTTCCAATCTAACATTAACCTTTGTATTTGTGCCCTTGATCCCATCTCTGTTTTTTTTTGTTTTCAAGGACTTGCTCCAGTCATTATCCTTTGTTTTAATTCATTCAAGTACTGCTTCTATACACTATCATTTCCTTCATTATAAAACCATGAAGTAATCTCTTTAATTAAACAAACAATTGAACAAATACAAAATTCTCTTAACCGTTTCCCTTTTAGGCTTCGCTTTGGAGAAAAATTTATAGAAGTTTTATCCAATCACTATCCAGCTCATTTCTCTTGAAACCACATCAGTCAAGCTTTCATCACCACTCTGTTGAAACCACCCAGGTCACTCACAATCTCTGTGTGACAAAAAAGTTCATCATCAATTCTCTTACTCAATGTTTCAATTACATTTAACACTTTTGGTAACTCTTTGATGCTCTTTGTTCAACTGACTTCTGTGATTCCACCATCACCAAATTCTTTTGAGTCTCACTGGTTAGTGCTTTTAGCTCCCTGAAAATAATCTCACCATTTCCCCAAATGTTGAAATGTTATGAGGCTCAAAACTTAGACCTCTTGTCTTCTCAACTATACTCATTCCCTAGGTAATACATTTTTCCCATGACTTAAATCCCATATATTTGTTCATGGATTCTAAATTTATACATCAAGGCCCCTCTCTATCCTGTAATCCATCTATCTTCTTAAAATCTCAGGAATCTTATCTTCTCAGCATTTCTCTCAATTATATAATACATAACAAATGTAATAATTATAAACTTACTCTCCATATTTCAATCCTAGTACTCCACATAAAAAAATCACCATACCCTTTAACATTATTTTCACAATTGTACTAAAATAGTATTTGTCTTAATCATGCATTTTCTCTCACAGTTTTATAAGTGGAGATTTCCAGAGGCTATGTGAAAAATATAACAGTATTCCTTTTACAGTCAATGGAATATGTGCTTGTGTGTTATTATATTTTAAAAATTTCTCAGTTTTGAATGATAAATGGAAGAGTCAGACATTTCCTCAAAAGTCAAAAATAGATTTATCTTATAACCCAGAAACTGTACTCCTGGTTTCAATGAAGACATATGTAATACAATAATACATACATGAATGTTCATGGCAGTATTATTCATTATAGTCAAAAGTGAAAACAACCCAAATATCCATCAATTGATGAACTGATATACTAAATGTAGTATATCCATACAATGCATAATTTTTTAGCAATAAAAAAGATGAAGTACAGACACACAACCCAAATATCCATCAATTGATGAATGGATATGCTAAATGTGGTATATCCATACAATGCATAATTTTTTAGCAATAAAAAGATGAAGTACAGACATGCTACAACATGGATGAACTTTGAAAAGAAGCCAGTCACAAAGAATGGCACATTGCATGATTCAATTTATATAAAATATCCAGATATCCAGATCTGCCAGATTTGTAAAGACAAGAAGTAGGTTAGTGGCTGCCTGGAGTTGGGATGGAAGGATGAGGAATGACTGATAATCGATGCAAGTTTATTTTGAGGGTGATGAAAATATTTTCAAATTAGTGTAACGACAAATTGCATAAATCTGAATATTCAAAAAACAAGTTAAATAAGTACTTTAAATGGGTGACTTCTGTAGTATGTGAATTAAATCTCAATACAGGTTGTTTTTTTGTGTTTCGTTTGCTTTTTAGGGCTGCACCTGCAGCATATGGGAGTTCCCAGGCTCGGCGTTGAATTGGAGCTGCAGCTGCCGGCTTATACCACAGCCACAGCAAAGTATCAGACCACATCTGTGAGTATCCTGCACTGAAATGCAATTTTCTCATGTCATCCTTTTCTTCTCTCTCTATCCAAATAGCACTTTCTAGTCCTATAGCATCCTCTCTCTTGATTTCTTTTCTCCATCCTCTTGAATCACCCATGGCAAAATAGGTCATAACTGCCAAAGAAAGTAACTTACTCTGACCCAGCCTCAGTATCCCAAAGAATGATTGATAGGAGTGATGTAAAAATGCTGTAGATCTCTAGAGCCCTATATGGAATGGTTCCTGAGATATAATGTTCCTCACTGACATGCATAGTTTCTTAGAGGGATTAAGCTCTAAAGACACACGGTGGTAACTTACTTGACAACACCCACTTTATTAGCTGATTTTGGTTTGCATTCTCATTTTCCTACTTGCTAAACAGCAGTTCCTGGTATTGCCTCCTAAATGCACTACTTGGTTTCAAATCTTTTTCTCTTATGACTTGAAATTATGTTTATTATGTTTCTTTATATGTATTTTTTACTTCCTCTTTCACCCTCTAAAACATAAACTCTAAAAAGGTAAGGATTTTGTTTTGCTCACTGTGCTCATAATGCCTAGAAAAATGCCTTATATAACTTTTGCATTCAATAAATATTTACTGAATGTAAGAATGAGTGATTATCAAATCTTATATTAATCCTGTCAGGCAGGAGCGAGTGTTACTATTTGTGTATCACAGAGAATGAAACCAAAATTTCAAAAGGTTAACTCAATTGCCGAGGTGACAGTGTGGAGAAGTCTCTAAGATGCCTGTCTAACATCAAAGCCCATCTTTCTCACAAAATTCATGACAGTGAAAACTCAGCTCTGAGATCTAAGATAGATAGTCCAAACACAGCTAGCAGCAAGTGATCTTAGCATGAGCATCTAGTATTCCTAAATTCCTCATGATTAAGATAGAGATTAACAAAGGTGCCGTGTCAAAGATTAGACCCATAGAGACAAAATAAAAACAAGTTCACATAAATTCTCTTAAAGTTCAGAGCCCTCCTATCTAAGTTTTTGCTTAACTGCCTGCCTTCCTCATGGATGATTCTTGTGGTCACTTCTGTCAATGGTGAATATAATACACGCTTTGATTTCCTGCTTGCCTAGTTAAGGATTATTTCCATTCATCTGGTTTCAACCTACTAGCTCTTTCTAAGCATTAAGTTTTAAATTTCAGAGTAAATCTGTGGTCTCCTACTTCTCTGTCATTCTTTCTCTAAGGCTTAGAGAACAACCTAGAAGCTTAGCAAGAAAAGGAGCCAGCACTGTTCTCAAAAGGTGACCAGTTAATGGAATTACCTAAATGTAATAGTCTGATCTGCTTGCTATTCATTTATCAAACATATACCTATAGCATTCTAAAACATAAGAACAGAAATAACGAAGAGAGAAATTATGGGTTTTAATGCTTTCTACTTATTGCTTCTTTATTTTCCTCATTTTTTATTAGATAATTTAGCTCATTTGGCAGATGGACCCAGATTGAGGTATTAGAAGCCTTCTGAAGAAAATTATTTTATTAATTGTAACAATGTATACAGGTAAGGAAATAGACAAATGACTCCAGCTTCCTTACTACTTAATTTATTTTTATTTATTTATTTTTTGCCTTTTTGTCCTTTTATGGTCGCACCCGTGGCATATGGAGGTTCCCAGGCTGGGGGTTCAATCGGAGCTATAGCCTCTGGCCTACGCCAGAGCCACAGCAATGCCAGATCCGAGCCATGTCTGCAACCTATACCACAGCTCTTGGCAACGCTGGATCCTTAACCCACTGAGCGAGGCCAGGAATTGAACCCACAACCTCATGGTTTCTAGTCGGATTCGTTTCCGCTGAGCCACGACGGGAACTCTGTCACTACTTAATCAAGAACTTGCAACTCCTTTAACATATGATTTAAGAATAGGTCAAATATACAGTTTTCCTGTCCTAATTTTTCAAAGGATGAATGGGGTGGTTACTAGTTATGAAAGCTTAAAACAAAGTAGGTATCTGGTATTTAAAAGGACAGGAGTAGGAACAAATCAAAGATGGAGAGGGAGGAATTGGATTAAGAGACAGTAAGCAAAGTCAGTTATGTGATTCATTGTTTTTGCCATAGAATCGCTGTTTCAATGTTGATAGATCCCAGAACTTTGTCAAATTATCAAAGGAAAGGCTTACTGAAAGAACATTTATACAGAAAATAAAATGCAAGGGAATTTGATATAAATTTTGATTTGATGTCTGCTCTACTGTGATCTGACAGTTTGAGAAAAATATCTGCATTGCTGGTAATACAATCATAGTATCCTAAAGGGTTCAAGAATATCATTCATTGAGTTGACTTGAAGTTCTTAAAGATGCAGTCCTCTTGTCATTTATTCTTGTATCTTCAGCATTTAGCAGATCTTGATGATTCAGTAATTGTACACATTAACATGATACCTATCATAGAGAGATAGATCTATCCATCTATCATCTAATCTCACTGTGTTATTTATGTATTAATTCCATTCTAGTGGAACACTGACATACATAATCTTTGAATTTACTGATAAAATTGAAAACCCCAGTAACTTACCTGGGTAATGAGTCTTATTTTGTTCAAATATTGGCTGCTATGGCTATTATGAAAATATGACAATGAGAAGAGGGAAGAATAGGTCTGATGGCATCAAGTACAGTTACAAGGCTACTTAAGACAGCTGGGAATGACCAGGCTGTGTGGCAGGAAGTGTCTCCAGGATTCCCTTTATGTGAAAAGGCAACAAGATTCATTGAAGAATGCAAGTGTGGAACAAACAAAATGTTGTTCTCTTTTATCCCCCCCCCCACCTCCAGGAGCTTCCCACATTGAAGCAATTTGCTTTATGCTTGGGATGAAAGAAATTCACAGAGAATATACTGATAGTATGAAGAAGAGATCACAGTAAGCGATTTTTCTTTCTTTTAATCCCTTGTAGAGAAATGGGTAGGAACTTATCATTTTTGATAGTTGGCCTCTTAACTTGGAGTATCATCATGTTGCATATCTTGGCCAGAATTTCCAGTGGCAAACTCAGCAGGAACTTTTAATGTGAGCTATATCTATGGCTACTAGGGGACAAGAGAAAATAAAAGCTAAGTGTATGTATCCAAGGACCCAACTGGTAAAAAATATTTTAAAATATAATTTTAGAAATGACAAGTAATCCAAGAGGAGTTCTACAAAGAATCTAAAAAGAAATGTCCTTTTCTCATTTCTGCCTTTCTTTCTCTTTACAATATTATTCTACTATGTCTTTAAATAAAGAAACTATTTGTAATGAATAAGCAATGAGATCATACTCTATAGCACAGGGAACTGTAATCACTTGTGATGGAACATGATGGAGGATAATGTGAGAAAAAGAATATATATATATGTATGACTGGGTTATTTTGATGTACAGAAGAAATTGACAGAACACTGTAAATCAACTACAATAAATTGTTTTTTTAAAAGAAACTATTGGGGCATGTAGAGATGAACTATTTATTGATAAGTTGATGAATTTTCCATCTAGCACCTTTATACAGAATCAGTCAGAAACTTTTAGATGTAAAATATTTAAGTATTATGTTTTATATTATATGTTCAGGTACTGTTTAGCATGTAACATACAATAATGATTATGATGTTGCTTCCATAGACTTTGAGCTCCAAATTCTCATGACCAAACATAATAGTAAAGACTTTGTCATCAATACAGTCTATTGAGGCATTCCAAGACTCCCAGCTTCCTGTCTTTGATCAACAGCAAAGCAAAAGCAGGAATAAGGAAGGAAAGCGTCCTTTTTTTCTGTCCACATCAGAGGATTAACTGTATTGAAATATCCAGAGTTCAGGAAGAACTCTACATTTTGTGGCTTGAAGGTTTTAGGTTGACATCCTTTCATTAGATGAGACAAATAAGATTTTATTGAGCTACTAGGGAAGTAAGGGGTCTTGGGCCAGACAAGAATGTTGGATGGGAAGAGGTTATGCATTATAATTCAGCTACACAAATGAGCATGATCTACACACTCAGATGTGAAAAGAGAGGAGATAGTAGGCAATTACAACTATAATCTATGGTATGCAGGAGTTTTTTTAATCCGTTGATGACCCTTATTGTCTGATGTTTTATTTCTACACGTTTGGAAAACAGATGAAAGCTTTTCATGCTTTTCAAAAGGTAAATTTAAGGCATAATCAGTATTTTTAAACCATGATATAATTCTCATTTTGTTGCTAATTAATCATTTGAAGCAGAGTAAAATAATACATACAGATGATAATGAGATCATAGCTGTATTCTCCACTTATTGATAAATGGAGAACTATGTTTGGAAAAATTAAGCCATGTTTTTAAAGTAAATGCAATAAAAGCACAAAAAAGTGTAGAATTTTCTGACTTTAATTACTGTAGTCAAATATACAACAGGTGTTTCTGTGACCCTCTTATTAGCTTCTTGCTCCATTTGCCTATTCCAGCCTTATTTTTTCTTCCTAGAACTATCAACCTTCCCACACCTACATGTTTCCCCAGTCTGATCATTAAACTTTTATTATAAAAATGCATTCAGTTTAACTTTGCCATTAATATTTAGTAAGTACGGACTCATTCTTTAACTAAATGAGTATATTTTTATGTCTAGAAGGCATTTCATAATGGCCCTGATATGATCACTGCTGTCTTAAACTGATCAGAATAAACGATTAGCCAGTTTTTCTTTGACATTTTTAAAGATACAGATAGCTACTTCTGCTTTTTGATATGTGTCACTTGACTTACAAAGTTATTTCTGTTCAGAAAAGACCTGCTGTTTTCTGAAATGGCCACATGAACTTGAAATACCCAAACAATGCATAGAAAAACTTTCTTTGCTTGGAATTTAATGAAAGCCTTGTGTCTAATTTGAAGAATACATTGCATTTAAGTCTCCAACTTAAATTTCATCTGTGTATTGTGATTTCAAAATGAGGCTAGGTGACACAGATCAATTTTATGACCAGCAATAACACTAATTATAGCTTTCCACTCATTTAATATGACATGTAAATACAAGGTCTGACACCATTTAAAAAGTTCTTGGGACTTTTCCTTCTCTAGATGAAAGGTTTTATCTAAATAAATCCTTTCAAGTGCGTGGTTATAATTACTGAGTTTGTTTGCTGGGGAGATAATTGCACAGCTTGTTTGACCCACTCAAAATTAGAAAATGGTAGACCTAAATATTACTACATTACCCACCTACTCAAATTAGAGTATGACCAAAGATAGGGACTTAAAGGCAAAAGCCGGAAAACTTGACATGGTGCCATCACTCCAGCGTCATATTTTATTGAACATAAAACCCAAAAATGTCTTTCAGTGTCTGTAACAGATGAACTCGCCTGAAGCAGCTATCCAGTTGAATTCAGAACACTTGTCAGAAGCTAGAGAATTTTTATAAGATGGGATCACCAGAAGGAAAAAAATGTACTGATCAACTCTGTCCAAGGGCTATAAGAATAAATCCCACTCCTATTGATCAGTTTGGGATTGGAAAATGAGCAGCAAAATATGTGTTCTCTGTGAAACTCTGGATAGTTTCTTCGAGATCATGCATTAAAGGCAGAATTAAGGATTTTTATTCATAGAAATGTATTTTTAATTCTCTCTTATTTTTTATACCTTATAGCATCTCTTCTTCAATGTTTGATCATAGCTACTTTGGAGTGCCATGGGAAAACTGACAAAAGAGAGACTTCATAAGAAAGGAAGCTACTCAGTAAGAGAAAGGGAAGTTTAAATATGGTAGAGCGTGTGGGATTTTATGAAGTAATCTGTTCTCATTATGCCACCTTCTTTACCTATGGTTTTGGGGTGTGTCTATTAGAGGAATGATTTTCCTGATTGTCAGTTATATGTGGAAAAAAGAGATTCTTTGTTTGTTGTTCTGCTCTGTTTGAACTACAGCAAAATAGAAAGTAAGTCCCTGCCAAATCTCTATGGGAACGTTGGGTATATACTGGAAACAGGTTGTAAGTGGGTAGGTGTAGGGAGGAGGTGAAAGCTGATAGGTAAGCTTGTGTGTGTTCCAGACCCAACAGCAGGTTTTGCAAGTTCTGAGACTGGTAATGAGTTTGTTCTCTGAAAGAAGTCTGGGCCTCTGTGTGAATAAAACAAACATTTTAAATTAAAGCTCATAAAAGAACAAAGGAGCCAAAACATTCTTACTCTCCATTTCTGTTGGGTGGGTAGAAGGCTTTGGTGTCTGACAGGTGCAGCTTATGAGTAATCTGGACAGCAGCCAGAATTTCTTGTAAGAACAGACCTAGAAGACCACATCTATTGATTGAAAACACTGCCCTCTAACAGCACAGATGATTTTGTGTAAAATGCCACCCCTACTTTCCACTTTCCATATTGGCTGGTTTTCACTAAATGAAGGCTGATATTAAGTATGCAGTTCCAAATCCTGGAGTCTTTCATTGGATACAGAATGTACCAAAATTTCATCTGTTTAAGATCATAATCTTTCCTGGAATGAAAAGATTCATTTTTCATTTTCATCCTACTGTTGCTGAAGAATGACCTTGGATGTCCTTTACTGTCCTTTGCAGGACATTTAGTTAATCTGCCTGCTTCATAGACATAGTTTATTGACTATGGCTTTCCACAGCTAAAAGTATTATGAAAGTCAGCTGAAGGTGGAAGTTATGTCATGTGCCTAAAAGGTGAATTAAATAAGGCTTCAAGGGAGTCTCTTGGGAAAAAAATTCTTACCATGAAATATGCAATGGAAGAAAGAAAGGGCTCTGAGGAATAGTTGCCTGGATAGCCAAAAAGAAACTGATAGAGGGGAGCAGGAAGATAAAGGGGAAAATCTATGCCAAGGGATTTCAGAAGAGTCTGCTGACAAGAACATTTACTGGTAACGCTGGCTTAAATTCTATTTAAACTATTGTCCCATAACTGAATGCCTCTCCTATTTCAGTTCAATTCTTTATATTCACTCTGGTATTCTTCTGTATTTGACTTGTTGTAAATATTAAACTGCTATGTATAAAGGTTAACTATGTTTAAAGATTAAGATAGAAAATAACACAATCAAATCATCTCATATCTTTTTAAGTATTGGTATTTGAACCCTGTCCCCTCTCCCTAAATTCTGCCAAAAATTCTAGGTTTTGGATTTTTCTGGATGAAACCTCATATTACTGAGATTGTATTTGCAGTTTGGCTGTCTTCAAAATGCTGTTATGATCCTGTCATGCTTGTCCATATCACTGAATTTCTCTATGAGGAACATATTGAAAAATCAACTCCTAGTCTAACCAACCTGGGGTAATTCTGAACTCCCACTATGTAAATTAAAAGCTTTAGACTGAAGAATGAATGATGTTGCAAAAATGGATTTGGGGTCAAACGTATACTATATATTTTATGTATACAGAAATAGAGGTGTGTGAAAAAATTTTTTGTAATGTAATCATTATTTTCTCCCTCTTCACTGCATCTCTATTCTACATCTAACACCAAGCTCCACATATCTGAGGGATAAAAGTTCACAATAAAAGGATCTGATTTAACGTGCTTGATGAGAAGATGACATATTAACTTTATTTCTCTCCTCCCCAGTGGGAAAAATAGAATAAACCATTGTGTACAAAACTGCAAAGAAAGAAGCTAGAGGAATTAAAACAGTGATTTTTTTTCTGTTTTCTATAATTAAATTCCTTTCCTTTCTTTTTTTCTCTCCAGGCCTGTACCAGATGACTCCTTAGGTCCCAGGAGGTAATTTTACACATCATCTTGTACAGTAACCTCAAGATGAGCAGAGGCAGTAATTAGAATCTTTAGCCCATGGTGATTTTTGTTATTTAATTTTTAAGAAAAATTTTGGAGATACTGTTTTGAATCTAAAAGTTGTTTATAGACTGTGACCATGACTTAACAGGAATCTACATGCATTTTATTCCATAATGCACATGGGTTTCAGCATCTTTTTGCATCAGATATCTTACTCCCAGCCATAAACACCACCATGTGCACACCCTTCCATCCCACCCTGACACACACCTCTTACATCAGTGGCATTTGTGTTGATTGGTCATTGAAGCTCTAGGCTTCTTTGGGCTCCACATGGAAGATATGTATTGGTTAGTGATAGGAATAAATGCTAAGTTTGCGTTTGCTTCTGACTTATGAGCTAGTATATACTCACATATCCCTGGTTCTATGGATCTAGGGTGATATTATTTTCTAAGCAGATACATGGTGGATTCTCAGGAAAAAAATAAAAAGTAGAAGAAGGGTAAACTCAGGATATTATCAGAAATGAGAAATCCCCCTCTTCCTATGTTCTCTAACAAAGTCACCAGAAATGGGCTGATTTAGAGAGCCTTCAAATACATATATTTTAGTGCTAATGGGCAAAGTTATCACAGATTTTCAATCAGCATAATAAAGAAGAAACAGAACAATTTAAACTTTCCTGATATAGAAACGTTGGCATTTCTATCTGTGTAGGCCAGCTGGCTGCTGTACACTTGATCTGTATCCTCTCAGCATTTTCTTTGTGACTTGCGGAGATTAAGTGACCTAACTCCACCTGCTGGATGACTAAGAATTACATTGCTTTGGCTTAGAAAAGCAAACTGTCATCATGAAATGGACAGCAACCTAAAAGCAAAGAGTCTGACTTAAGCGCTTAGCTTTGCCACTTTCTGGCTACAGAAATGACCTCTTAAAGAGTGACAAGACTTCTAGACTGCAGCTTCATCATTTGTAAAAGAAAGAAGTGTCTTGAGCCAATGATCTCTAATAACCCTGTATTCTTAATTGCCTATGATTCCCTATGATTTTGATTTAATTTAAATTAAGAAATCTTTAGCTCTAAGAATACTCACATACTACTACCATTTTTGTTATCTATCACTCATCGTATTTCTGCCACTTATCAGATGAGTATTACTTCAGGCAAGAATTTGATCCCTTTAATACTTATTTTCCTAAAGACAAGAATAGATAACACCTCACCTCAGAGTGGTTATACAGTTTAAATGTCATTCTAGCAATCCGAGGGCCTTTATTTTTGGTGACCATGGTACTTGGAGATCTAAGATGATGCAGGAATGACAGAGTCAGAATTGTATGAAAGTTTGTTTACATTAATTAATGCCAGTAATATGGAACAACAGTGTGAACATTTCAAACTCAGGTAAGAGGACATTTTAAAGAAGAAAAATCAAGTCATGAAGGAAGAAAAAACTGTTTCTCATTTCAACATATTATAAATCTCTTCCTGAGACAACCCTCTTTCATATCATAAGTCAAATCACAGAAAACCACAATGACACAAACACCAATACATACCCGTCTGTATACACACATATGCACACAGAAAGAGTATGACTTGGACCCCAGTTCAGAACTTGAGGCTTTGATTTCCATTGTGTCTGCAGACACTCAGTTTCTTGGTATGTCCAACGTCCATAAGTGAAAACTGAGAAAGCTATGTACAACTTGACATGTTGGCATCAACTTATGTTGTTTGTGTTCTCCTTCATCCAAGACCAGATGAAGATCAAAACCATATAGATCTTCCATGTTGAGTAAAGAAAATATCAAGGACTAATGATCTTAGATATGAAAGAAACCCTGTTTATATGCGTTGATTCTGCTTAAAGAGACCAAACATGAAAAATAATTACTCAGACCTTACACTCCTAACCCTGACAAATGGAGTCCAGAAAGGCTTCTTTAGTCTTGTTCAATTAGAATTAGGACCTGCTATATTCATATTATTTCTTGTCCCTCAGATCTGTGTCCTTACTTGTCTTAATAATTTACCCTTTCTTGTCTGCTTTTGACATTATCTATCACCTTTCTGCTAATGTGTTATTCAATCTCTAATATTTTCACTCACCCCCTTCACTTACATCAATGGACAGATCATCCAGACAGAAAATCAATAACGAAATACAGGTGTTAATGACACATTAAACCAGATAGAGTTAGCTGATATTTACAGAATATTCCATACCAAAGCAGCAGGATGTACATGCTTCTCAAGTGCATGTGGAACATTCTTCTGGATAGATCATATATTGGGCCACAGATCAAGCCTTAGTAAATTTTAAAAAGTTAAAATTATGCCAAGCATCTTTTCTGACACAATGCTATAGCTATATGAGACTAGAAATCAACTGTAAAAAAAAAAAAAAAAAACAGCAAAAACACATACACCTGGAAGCTAAACAATATGCTACTAAACAAGCAATGAATCACTGAAGAGGAATTCACTGCACTATAAATCCCATTTTCCAAAGACTATGTAGCCTAGGATCAATTATTTTTGGTGTTTGGACATTCAATATTTATTTATACCCACTTAAAGGAAAGATTATAATTTTCCTCCACTTATATGTATAAGAAAAATAAGTATAAAAAGCATGAAAGTCATAATAGTTTCCATTGTGTGCTACTGTGCATACATTTAAAAATAGTATGCACCCTCTTTTCATATAATTTGCATAAAGTCTCCATTTTTGAAAGCTGAAATAACTTATAGGATACTCTCAATAAAGGAGGAAATCATTTCATAATTTAACAGGGTTCATCTGAGTCAAATTAAAAATAAATGTCTCATAAGTGCTAGAGGACATTTTCTTTGCCTATAATTTCAACTAAATGATGAACTTCTAAAGTTTGAGTAAGAGAGACTATGATAGTCATGATCTCAGAGATCATTTACGAATTACAAGTTCACTGAATGAAAGTTATATTTATACATAGTTATAACCAAATATTATAATTGTAATTATTTTATTTTAAAAGTAAATTATAATTTGAAAAGTTAAGAATGATAAAAGCAGGAGTTCCCATGGTGTCTCAGTGGAAACGAATCTGATTAGCATCCACGAGGACGCAGGTTCGATTCCTGGCCTTGCTCAGTGGTTAAGGATCCAAGGATCTGGCATTGCTGTCAGCTGTGGTGTAGGTCACAGACACAACTCAGATACAGCATTGCTGTGGCTGTGGTGGAGGCTGGCAGCTACAGCTCTGATTCAACCTCCAGGATGGGAACCTCCATATGCCATGGGTGCGGCCCTGTTTAAAAAAAAAAAAAAAAAAAAAAAAGGTGAGAAAAGCAGTTAGGGCATGGGCCAATGTAGGTGGTGGACATTGGAATTCAAAAGTAAACATTTTAACAATTTGGGTAAGGGAATCTGAAATATATTCAACCTGTCCTAACATCTGGAATAAGTTTTCAACATTTGCACTAGTGAAACCACTAATAGGTTCTGACAGTGTTTTCCCAGCTTTATTTCTAAGCACTTATTGAAACACAGTTAAAATAGTATCCATGTGTACCCAGTTAATCCTTGCTACCTTCTGTAAAACATAGCTTTCTTTACAACACAGAGGATATGGTCTCATTGGTTTCAGAATGTGTTCTATTCTAACTTGTATCCTTCATTATAAAGTTAAAAAAAACACGTTAGTCCCAGATTTTCATTTTAGAATTGATCTAAAATATCCTGTATCCCTCTTCAAATGATTCATTTCCTTCTGTCAAAACAAACCAAACTAGGATGCTATTTTCATATTTTATAAAATGTATATGACAAAATTTTTCTGATTAAAAAAATGACAACCATTCATGAGTTTAAGAAATACACTTAAAAGTTTACTGTTAGCATAGGTACGAGTTCCAGATGTTTCCTTTATATAATTGATAAAATATAATCTTTTAATCACAAGGGGAAAAAAAGAATATTTTATAAAACTGTTTTATAGCATTCATTTTTCTCACAATATGTTATCATACACATAACTCTATGGCAATTACTTTGTTTCAATTCCATCACTTTGAAAGGCTATATACTATTCCATTTATAAATATATTCTGATTTATTGGACTTATCCTCTTTTGATTGACACTTAGATTTCCATTCTATGGCTAATATAAACTATCTTAAAATGAATATCACTTACACATGTCTCTGTGCACTTAACTTATTATTTTATGCATACATTCCTGAAAGGGGGATTGATAATTTTTTTTTTGTCTTTTTGCCTTTTCTAGGGCCGCACCAGCGGCATTTGGAGGTTCCCAGGCTAGGGATCTAATCAGAGCTCCAGCCGCCAGCCTACACCACAGCCACAGCAACGTGGGATCTGAGCCGCGTCTGAAACCTACACCACAGCTCAGGGCAATGTTTGATCCTTAATCCACTGAGCGATGCCAGGGATCAAATCCGCAGCCTCATCGTTCCTAGTCGGATTCGTTAACCACTGAGCCACGACTGGAACTCCCCTAAGCTTTTCTAATTTTTTAACTCATATTGCTAAACTGCCCTCTGGAATATTTGTATCAATTATTTTACCACCAGCAGTGTGTACAAATGACTATTCTCCCACATTCTCACCAATACTATTAAGTTCACGACTAAGGAATATTATAATTCTGTTTGTTGATGTATGTGCTATACGCTTCAAGTCCCCTTCAAGGAAATTAAACCCAAAAACCTCTGGCCATGTCTCATTGTAATGCCCCTTCCCCCCACCTTGACCAGTCTGGGCTGCTCACTTCCTGCTAGAGAAGGAACGTTACCCATTCCTCACCCCATACAAATAAGGTATCCAAGACCAATCAGAAGATCAAATTGGGTCCCCACTCAGGTCCGCATTGTGGGGTATAAAGACTATTGCAGAGTCAGTAGGGCCCTGTTTTTAACCTGCGTGTGTACGTGAGTCCTCTCTCCACCTCTGAAAATGTACTTTCACTTTAATACGGGGAGACAGGGACTAAGCAAACTGACTGTATCATATGTATACACTTTCTAATAGGGAGCTTAATCATTGAAGTATAAGTGTTCAGTTAGTCTGTCTAGAGTACTGTAGAGTTATAAGCAGAAAAATAATTCTTTCTATAGTATAAAGACATAAAAAATGTTCCATCATACATTTTTCTAAACATTCACCTTGTATTTTATCATTTCTGTAGAAGCCCATGTTAATAGAAACAATCATAATGTAGACTTGTTCTAATAATTGATGAGAAGATTTTATTCATTTATAGGATCAAACTTGGTTGGGGAGTTGAAATCATTCCCTAAGTTAAAGGTACATATTGGAATCTGACTATAGTGAGAAGATGGTTTTGTTTATTTTAGCTAGTAATCTGGTGATTATTCAGAATTCAGAATGCAGTATCAATGGAATGTTATTAAAGTATAGTTGATTTAACAATGTTATGCCAATTTCTGCTGTACAGCAAAGTGACTCAGTCAAACATGTATACACATTCTTTTTTTTTTACATTATTTTCCATCATGGTCTTTCCCAGGAAATTGGATAATGGAATGTTAAATTGTTCGTGTGTGTGTGCGTGTGTGTGTGTGTGTGGTGTGTGTGTGTGTGTGTGCACATGAGAAAGACTCATTCACTCGGGTATTTTTCTTTGTATTCTCAATAAACACTTTCTATCTCATCAATTTCCTCAATCTATTTCCAATTCAGCCTTCCTCCCCTTTTCTTTATTATCACTGCTCTCACAATGCTCTTTTTGTACCCAACCCTTTTTTTTTCCCTCTTTGCCTGTACACAGACCTTTCCTTTTCATGTATTGTGCAGATTCCCTTTGTTTATTGATACATTATCTGTATTACATGTCTTGGGAGCTTCTGTTGTCTCTTTCTTTCCTTTGTCTGGGCTACTTTTCCCTGTTAAAATTCTTTCCTTTTACGGTGACTAGCTTAATTTTAATGCAAATTCCAATGTAACTTTCTGCCTTTCATCATGCTCCCATTTCCAGTAGTTTTTGGACATGCTCCAGTCACTTGATGTGAACTGCATTTACCTTTTGTGTCATATTTTCTCTCTTTTGATGCTTTTTCCTTTTTTCAATGTTAGTCCCCTACCTTCCCCTTTCACAGAACTTTTTTTTTTTTTTTTTAATGGCACTCATTTGTTGTTGATGAAATTTTTGAGGGTTTTTTTTACTCTTATGACTCTTTTAGGTTCATTGTTAGTCTTTTTACTTTGCTTTCATGGCCATTCCATTAAAGGTCTTCTGTTCTCAGTCCTGGTCTTTTGTTTCCTAGGATATCCTGTCATTATTTATAATTCACACATATGGCATGGTCCTCATGAAAAGTATCATTCAGGTGACAAAACAATTATGCTTCCCTTTAACAACATTCTTACTAGAACAGAAGCATGCACAAGTAAGGATCTGATATCCATGTGAAGATTTGGATATTCGTTGGAATATCTATAATGCCACAATGAATGTTCAAAAATATAAAATACTCAAAATATAGTGCTGAAAGATAAGATCAAGATAAAGGTAAATTTAAAAACCTAGTTAAATAATGACTCTAGCATTAAGTCAGGACTCAGTGTCATCTAGCCCATTTTATCATTCAGTGTCTGAAATCTCTACAACAACCCAAATAATCATTTAAACACAGACAACCAAATTCAGATTATCAAATTAGATTTTAATATTTTCTTTATATTGAGGGAAAGTCTATTTAAGTGCAGATCTACATTTGATGCTAGTTCTACTCAGTAACATCATACATTTTTTAAAAATCTGCTTATACTGTATCATAATATTTCGAATATTTGAAAACAGATGTTTTATCTTTTGCTCTTGAATCTGAACATTTTTAATCTTGACTAGATATCCCCAGCTTCTCTAATTAAGTCTTTCTCAGGTAGAATTTTTGGTATAATACTACCATCTTTGTCAAATCCTTTATATTACATTTCTAGTTGCCTAGATAGATATTTTTATGTGCTTCTACCAGAACTGAACACATCAATCTGTGAGACATCTGAGCAAATAAGAGAAGGCCCATTTCCTCCATCAATCATAGTATTATAATCATAGTACTATAAGTTTATATAAGCTTAATTACATTAACCATTTTTGGAACTGAATTTTTAAATAGTTTTTATCTATAGTGTATGTTATTAGACTGCACTTGGGTTTTTAGATATAACTATGTATTGGATGTCATCTTGCAAGATTTGGCCCACCATTCTTACTTACCAAGATGTTTTTAAAAACTGATTTTATCATACTATATATTCAGTCACTCTTCATGTTTTCAATAGTGAATAGAATATATTCAAGACAAAAACTCTGTAAAACTTTATTACACACTGACAATCATTCCCTTCTCAGCATTCACTGAATACTGCCAGTCGGATTGAAATACACCTAATTGAAATATCATCTAACCCTCCCTGAGCTTTAATCTCATGAAAACATCTTGTCAAATGCCAATATGTTTAATGCATTTCCCTTATCAACCAGTCTCATAATTCTTTAAACTACATTTTATAAGCTTTTTTTTACTAGACAGATCAGGTACATAGATTCTGATAAGTCCAATGCAGGTTTTGATGTATATGAATTTTGTATCTCTTAGTAATTCATATGCTCACACTTTGCCTCTGCCTTCTAGGTTACAAAAGCAAAAACAGGGTTTAGCCCCCTTGATTAGCTGTTCTTCAATTTATAGCAAATGCAGTATTAATATTTTTTCTTTTCCTCCGTCCTGAGCCAAAGTTTACAAGTCCAATAAAAGGTCATCCTGTAATAAATATTTATTTCTGAAATCATAGGAGTAAATCTTATGGAAAGACATAGCAATCATAGCATCTAATAAGATTACTCGATGTTCCAATTTTTAAGCACAGAAACTTAAGAACATGAACAGATCTACAAGTACATGTTAAATGACACAAAAAATTCACTACATTTTCTAGTCTCAGGTCCATCAAAGTGTCTCATTCATCACTAAGAATGTGGGGCTCTTTTATTTTGCTTGATAATATTTTTTTACCTATTTGTATTGATTATTAGCAGATGGGCATAAATATAAATAGGGAAAGGAATTAAGAAATCAATATATTGAGATTTTAATAGGTATAAAATCACAAAACCGACATAGTAAAGCTGACAACAGAATTCCACTGAAGAACAAGATCTCGTATTTTTATCCAATTGTTCTGAGTTATTACTTAGTCTCAGTTTAGCATGGTTTGCTGTTGTTTATTGTTTTTAAATCTTGGTTTCAGAATACTTTGGAAAAAAATTGTAAATGTCCTATAAGACAGCAAATCTTATATAGAGCTAGGGAAAATCACACTAGACTGAGAATGTACACTTAAGTTACAAATTTTTATTGTTCTGTTTATTTAATTCACTATGTATATAAAGAACAAGCTAAGGAAAATGACCAGAAACTCAGAAATACAGTTTAAATCTTGACAAAGAACAACTTTGTAAAATTCTTATACATGAGTCTACTCTGTGAAGCTGCTATTGATAATTATATTGCATTATCAACTAAATATGTAGTAATACTTGGGCCCTACATTAAATTCATACTTTTTTAATTCAAGAATTCAGACAGGTGTGGGTTCACCTGGAGGAATGTTATAGCAAGTTATTCAATGGTTCTATTTACCTGGGAGCTCTCAGAGCCTCCTGGGACATAATTCACCCTAAGAGAAGGAGAGTCTGGCACATTATTTTGGTTCACAGAGATTCAGAAGGATCGTGTGATGTACAATATGCCTTATGTCATTCTTTAGGTTGTGCTCATGCCTGAATCATGAAAGAAAAGGGCTATAAGAAAATAGTAAAGACTAAATGAGTTTAGATGTTGGGATGGTAAAGCATCAGTGGCCTTTAAGTAGCATGTTCTTCAGTATAGGAAAGAATATCTTCAGCTATGAAAGAAAGAATCATGTGTAAAATGGCTAGATTTAGCGAATAAGAACAGACATGCCCTCTTTAATTTTAATTCCAGATAAACAGCATTTTTTTTTCTTACTAAAGAATGTGCCATGAAATACTGGGGCATATTTATACTTAAAAAATATTTCTTCACCTGAAATTCAAATTGAACTGAGCATTTGAATTTTATCTGGGAAACTTAGGCATGCCGTCAGCATTGGCAGTGGCAGTGGAAGGAGTCAAGGCTTTGCACTCAGATGTATTTTCCCCTGACCTTAGAAAACTTTGCATGGAATTCAGAAATAGAATTTCCTGTGGTGAGTAGCAATGTCATTGCCACCATTACAATGTCCTCACATTGGCCCAGAATTTCCACCCATCGCGATTTAACAGTGTTCTTTGTGTTCAGTATCCTTTATCTCTTTACATACATAGTTCCAAATAATTTTGTATCCTGCAATGATTGATTTGGAAAAGGAAAATATATAAGGGAAAATAATAAAAAATAAATCATAATAATATAACACATTCCTGCTCCTATCATCACCCAACACAGAACAGTACCATACAATACAACGTTATTCCCATATTCTTAGTAAACTTTCTTCCTTAAACAGCTATTCTGAAATTTGTATTTAATCAGTTTCTCAATGAATCAAAATTTTTACTTCAACTACTATCTAATTTTAATAGTATAGTTTTTTTTCATATTTTCTTCTTTGCTTTGTTGTAATTCACAAGTCTCTTATAATGTTTTATCATATTTTTCAGTTTTTTCTAAGATGAATCCATTTTTTCATTCTCCATATTATAATCATTTTGCCTTTTAACTATTTGTTGAATTTGAGCTTTTATATTTACTCTGGTTCTTTGATTATAGAAGAATATATGTGATTTCCTCAGCCAGAGCTGTTGCATTTCACAGCTTAGAAAATCTACGCTACACAGACATAATTTTCAACTTGGACGGACATAGAAATTATCATACTAAGTGTAGTAAGCCAGACAGAAATTGACAAATATGAGATCACTAATATGTGGAATCTGATAGAAATGATGCAATAGAACTTACAGAACAGAAACATACTAAAAGATGTTGAAACTAAATTTATGTTTACCAAAGGGGAAATGTGGCGGGAGAGATAAATTAGGGGGTGGGGATTGATATATACACACATACATATATATATATGTATATATACACACACACACACACACACACACTACTATGCATAAAATAGATGGGTAACAAGGACCTACTATCTAGCACAGGGAAATTTACTCAATACTGTGTAATAACCGACATGGGAAAAGAATCTGAAAATGGATATATGTATATATACAACTGATTTACTTTGCTGTACATCTGAAATTAACACAATTTTATTGTTAAATATATTCCAATGTAATATTTTTAATTAAAAAGAATTAAAAAGAATAAGTTTGTGACAGTGGCAACAGAAAATACACTTTGAACAGCTACACTAGGGTTTAGCAATGCCCAGCAAAGCCACAGCTTTAGCAAATAATATTCTCCCTTTCCCTGACATTTAACTGCAAATAGTGTCTCTCCCTTGAAGCATGAGTAGGGAGGACTTACCATAGGATAAGCGACATTATGTGGAAGCCCAGGCAACACTAACATTACAGCAGAAACCTTCTTCTTTGTGGGGAAATGACCTGGAAGTGCAGCCCCCTTCTCCAAATAGGGTAAAAAGTTAGCATGAATGAAGAGATACTCTGTGGGAGTACTGATGATGCTGGTGGTGACAGCTTCAGTAAGTAGTAGTTATTTTTTTCTATACACTATATCCTATAAAAGCCCAAGGCATTATAAATACTCATTAAGAGGATATGGGGTAAGATTAATGAGGAATGCCAGTAGTTCCTTGATCAACACTACTTCCCTTTTCAAGGTATGTTAATTATATCTACTAAGTCTAAAATAACTCATTTCAAGTATGTCAGTTCATCTACATATTTAACACCTCGTGCAAAAAAAACATCATTCAACATTGGAGGTAAATTTTAAGATAACTCTACATTTAGAATGAGAGTGTCAGTAGACTGGTCAGTATGGTTTGTCATTTATTTTATTTTTCTCATCTAATATAATAGAATTGTTGTTATGAATATTTTTCGACAATATAAATAGAAAAATCTCTTTTACCTGAAATTTAGATGAAAAAAAAAAACTTCACCACCTACAAATAATCTTAGCTTATGTTTGTTGGAATTGAAAAAGCATTGTTCATTTTTAAACTTACCCTTATACATAATGGATATAAATGTCTAAGATTAGTATGTATACATTGAAAAAGTCATGGAATCTTTTACTGCTTCTGGAATTAATAATACAAAAATAATTTTTAAAATACTATCATTATAGAAATTAGGTGAAAGGCATATGAGCTGAAATTATTTTAATTCTGTAAATTAATTAGCATTTATTTTTAATGGCTCTAGGGTCTACAAAATCAGGACCTGTATGAAAACTAAGTGCCTACCTAGTCAATGTAAAAATATTATACTACGCACTCACTTAACATTTGGATAAATGACTTTGTAAATTTTAGAGGTATTATCACTAGGGTCAAGCTGGGCTCTTGCAGAACAAGAGCATGTGGGTTCTTGAGGTGCTCTAAGTAAGCTTTTCTTATTATTCCTGGAAATGCTACTTTAAATAGAGTTTTAAGAAGTTTATAAAGCTAAATCATATCTTCTCCATAAGCAGTTGTCTGTGTCATTCTAGAAACAGAACCAAGCAAACTCAAATTGTATTTCCTTTCCATTTATAAACGTCTAACAAAATTAATTGGAACACATTTCCTATTTGTGGATATGACACAAAGCAGTATGAAATGTCTGGCAATTCACTACTTTTGTTTCAGAAGTGTCAGTTTAACATAGACAAGAACTTCTAAATTTAAATTATAAAAAAAATCCTTATGTGTCAGTGTCTTCTGTATTTTTAATGGACAAAGGTATACTTATTAACTATAACCATTAATGGTGAAGGAAATATGTATCTTTCACTCCACCAACATAAACTGAAACGATGCAAAAACTAAGAAGATTTTACTGATTTTCATGTAATTAAATTTAAGTCAGTTCTGGAGTTGGTGAAACCAAAAACAGAAAGCAAAAAGACTGAAGGAAGGGCTAGAAGAGTTATCATTAGACTAAAATTAGAAAACATATAATTAGAGGTTTAATCAGCACCACATCTTATGAATCATTAACTATATTTTAAACATCTGCATATCCAGTGACAGGTGGGTCTTCATAATCATTATCTAGATAATTCAGATTCTGCCTCAGATCACTGCCAAAATTTAGGACACCTCAATAATGCTACTATTTTGCATTTATATAGTCCTTTCTGCCATACAATGCATTTTTGCATAATCATCAGTCTTGTGCTTTTTGACAAACCTCTGGTGGAGGCAGGAACTTTGAAAAGAACAGATGAGAATAGGGTAAGAGAAACCAAATAATTTTCCCAAGTCATTAGTAATTAAGAATCCAGGTATCCATTTCACTATATAGCTTTCTCATCACCAACATGTTGATGGCTAAATAAACTGATTCATCAATTACCCTACCTCAAACTTCCAATTTGTTTTGGCTCTGCAAATTTAAGATATCTAATAGGTAAAAAAAAAACAGCAAAAGAAAGAACTCTGCATTTTTAAATAATAAGGTTAAAAAATAAAACCCTGATATAAAATCTCAATTTGATATAAATTCAATGCTGAAATTCTTTTTTTGTTTTTTTTAGATCTTCACTCCTGCTCTTAACGCATCCCCAACATGCACATCCCTTTCCATTTACTTATTCTACTCTAATTATAGAAGAGGGTAACTGGGTCAAACTCAAAATGGCTGTTTTATCTGGCTGTTTCTGGATGATTTATCTCACTTTTTTCCTTTTGCTTTGTTTTTTCCTTGTTTTAGCTCCTATAGTATATAGCATATGAGTTCAAACGGTAAACTTTCTTCTGTTTTCATTATGGTAGTTTTTTTTTTTTTTTTTTTTCTTATCTAATGGAATAAGCAATGTGCTGTGTTCTAGTCCCAACTTTGCATCTAGGGACATGGTCTTGACTGAGTCAATTTTCCTTGTGTTTATGTATATCTTCCTCTTGGAGTTCAGGATACTGGACTGAGATTAATTAGAAAACATTTGACATCCAGTAAAATTTAACATGAATGCTTTGGGAACATAAAGAGGTTTTCATTCTTAGACACCATTCTCTTAGAGGGTACATTTCCATGTTTGCTGGAACTCCGTAAGATTCTGATTCCTATAGAAATTTTATAGAATTTGCTTTTTGTCTCTTAGAAGCTGGCACCTTTCACAGGTGGCAGTCCAACTATTTAGTCATTCTCTTCAGCTTTGCTTTTTCTTTTCCTTTGATATATAATACAATCATTTTGATTGCAAAGTGAATATGTTTTTTTAACTGCTTAATGATTTCCATTCAAATTTAACTATAAAAATCTTACTGGTGCACATTTTTTTCTTGGACTTGTTTGTGGATCCAATATAAGAAAAGTAAATGAGTAAATTGTCCTTAAAGAGTCAGTTTAAAGGAATGAATGGGAGACCAGGTGAGAAAACTGACACCTCTCTGAGTGTCTTTGATTCATTCTTTCTCTTTACCTTTGCTACAAGATTTATCATAAAATTATACCAAGTAAGAAGAAAGAACGGGCAATATTTTCACTATTTATAGAAAGCAAGAACTGGCAAGAACCTTAAGGATAAGTTAAACCTTCATTTTACACATAAAATCTCAAATAACTAGACCAAGTATACGTAGATACTACACACTATGAACTGGGAAGGAAACCAAGGTCCTGTAAATTCACACATATCAGTGCTTTTCCCAATGTATTACAATGTATTTTCTGTTAAAGTAACATACATAATATAGACGGATGGAAAACAAAGCATTACTAATAATAATCCATATTGTAACTGAGAAGACCCTGTGAGGCTTCTAGGCCAGCAAGACTTTCTGTATCCTCCATTTCTTGTTTTTAGGGAATAAGCTTCAGCCTCCATGACCTTCCCTGAGTTCTACAGATCAACTGCTAGTTAGGGAAGGGAGGGTAACACAGAGGTCAAAGAGGAGCAGTCAAGGCACAATAGTGCAGCCTTGGGGTAGAGTCCTTGTTTCTCCTCAAGGAATATGCATAACAATATCTTTGAGCCTTTCTGCAGAATTAAAACCCTCAACAAGTGGAAGAACTACTTGAGGAATCTTTCTTCATTCCAGGAAGAAGAAGGATCACCAGAACCAGTCCTGGCGCCACTAAGCATCAGCTTTGAAAGACAGTACAAGCTTGCTTCTACCCTGATCCTTACCTACGGCCCTATTTTTCCACTCTCCAAACTATAAAAGTGCCTCCTAATCTCTCCCAAGGCATTAGCCTGCCGTGTCCCCCTTTGCCTGGCAAAGCAATAAAGCTATCTTTTTCTCCTTCACCCAAACTCTGTCTCCATGTTTCTATTTGGCAGTGGCAGACAGAGGCAGAGTTTCGGCAACAATATCTCTAACTTGACAAGTATCATGTACATTACTTGTAAATATGTAATATGTACCTTCTAAAGACCATAGCATACAAATGGAATGTACCATTTTTATTTAGGTAGACTGCCTTTTTAAGGAAAGTGATGCTAGCTCAAAATCATTTCTTATTCTCCTTATACATACAAAATTGAAGCTGGAAGTTATAGGACTTAGTAGATTAAAAAAGATTCCTAGGTGGACAAGATAGTCTATAGATGCATCGGAAGAAAAACTTGTAGGAAGGAAGAAAATGTAAAGAATAATGATATATGATATTTATGTGAACTGTGTCTGTCAGGTTCCTCTGCTCTGCTCTATCTCTCTCTAGGTCCTTGGCTACACACGACAAAGATTCAGAGGTGCAGGCTGAGAAGCACTGTAGCGGCACCAGGATAGAGCCAGCAGGCTTGTTCCGGCAAGGATGGAAGGCAGGCAGTCTGGCGGGAGGTTGTTCCAGCCAGGAGGTGCTGCCGCAGCACTGTAGACCCAGTGGTCTTGCCCTGAAGGGATGGAGCGGGCTGTCTCTCCAGGCAGGAGAGATCAGCTCAGGACAGGAGTGGTTCTGGGCCTAAGGGAATTTCCCCTTGAACCAACACCACAGTGTGAAAGCTTTGACCTGGGTTATTTTAATGAGCCAGTGGGGTCTGTTGCCCCTGAGAGAAAAATGCTCCTGCCAGTTGCCTCAGAGGTCACAATCAAGGGTCAGGTAGAAGTGTACAGCAAGTTTTATTTACACCCTCAGAGAGAGTGGGCCGCGCTGGGGTAGGGACTGGACTTGGCTGCAACTGGATCTCTTCTTATATTCTTGTATCAGGATCCTGTTTGGGGATCCCTATTCTCTTGCCCCAAGCCTATTAATTTCCTGCCCCCCCCCAAGCCATCTGTTGTCTTGATCTCTGTATGGGGGAGGGGGAGCACATTGTGATCCTCTGATTGGTTCTGGACAAGGACGCCTAATTTGCAAAGGAAAAACGTTATGGGGAAGTGCTCCGAAGAGCATTCCTCTGATATATCTGCATGTGTCTTCATTGTTAGAACACAGGGCTCCTGTTTTTGGTAACTGATAAATGGCCTGATTTAAATCACCTGGGTCCGAGTCCCTATCCTATCCTACCTACCATGTCCATACCTGATTAATTTATAAAATCATTATTATTTTTCTTAATAACAAAATTGGCTGTACAAAGAGAATTATTGCATATCCAAAACTAATTAATTGTTAGACACCTATTGTAGCTGAAGTTAGATTTTTTTAAATAACAATTTTAAAATTCTTTCCAAATGATTCATTCAAATAAAAGTCTACCAATTTATTCTTGTGACTACATATCACCTATTCTCTTCTTAGGGTAGATTAAAAATGAAAACCTAGGAATTTTCAAGTTTGTGACCTAGAGTGCTATAGATCTGGAAGAGATCTTAGCGATGACTTACTCCAACCCCTTCATTTTTCATACTAGAAATGTGGGGTTCAGAAAGGTTAAATGATTTGGCCCAGGTCATAGGACTGATAACAGAAGGAAGAATTGGTCTAAGATCTAAGACTTTGTTTCCTACCTGTTCTCTTCTATGTAAGTCTTCTTTGGAAAAAATAGCCAAGGTAGGAAAAAATGGTGTTAGAAATGAAGAGTAAACTTAGTGCTGGAAGTCTGATCTAATTGACTAAACAACAGGAACAATAGCAAAACAGTTTTAGACCTGGAGTCAGGGAACACTATTAAAGAGCACTACCATGGCTTCTAAACAGATTATGTGGCTGCAGAAAGTCAACATGGTTATCTATTTTAGCAAAAACACATGTACTGAACCATGTAGAACATTGCATAATTAATAACTAGCCTGTGGTAGCAAGAGAGTTGGGAAGTTGTTTGCTTTTAAGTTTAAGGGGACAAACACAATTTAAGCACTGGGGGACAGCATCTATGATTTACATATACCTTCTTTCCAGAGGAATTATTTATTTTGTTCCACTGATCTTATGGAATATTTTTAATGTAAGTTTTACTTGGATTTTTTTAAATCAGTATACGGCTAATTTAGAAATGTCTTTTCTGAATCTTACTTTTTCTTTGTATCTTCTATTTATCTTGCTTCCTATTGAACTAATGGTATTTATCATCTTCCTAGAAGAGCTACTGATAAAGATTTAGGAGAGGATATTATAAAGTTTTCCCAAATTAATATGGGGGAAGTGCCATATATATACCTATTATTGTCATTAAATCACACATTTTTAAAATATTCCTACTATTCTTAATTTCTTATTTCTATAGTGTTGATACTATATGTAACTTCAGTTAGACATGAAGAACAAAATACTATGTATAAAGCCAGAAAAATAAGAAATCTTAGGACTTTCCACAATTATTTACTAGTATGGAGTGTGTTAACTATTTATTCTATGTAACACAGTTTCTGAAACTGTTTACATTAAAATTCTGTTTAACCCTAAAACCTAAAGCTGAGGTTAAAATATATCTAATAGTAGTAGTTTTTAATTTATGAATTCCATCTGAGAAATTGTTTCCAGGCATTAGAAATATTCTTTATCATAAAAGTAAATGGAAGTCCTCATTTAGAAAGGTAACCAAGTGTTTGATACATACTTGAGAATTCAGGAAAAAGAAAAAAAAAAATGCCCCTAAACAAAATAAATGTTTTAAAATTCAAGGACTAGAATTCATACACCTCACTTATAGTAACCACATAGACATTTAATAAGAAATTCCATCTTTTTATAATACAACATTCCAATGAGTTTGACAGGCCATTTGTTTGTTTAGAGTATAGTAAACCAGTTAAAATTTAGATAGAGAAGCAAGAATTTGACAGAGGTAGTCACAATGGAATGAAAAAAGAAGTGACGCAGAAACTTGGCTGGAAATTTAAAAAACAACAAATAAAAAATTTTAACTACAAAAAAGAGAAAACTTGGAGCAAATATACTTTGGAATTACTTCATATGAGAACAAAAGGCTCCACATATCTTTTAAACAAAAATGTATTATCTTATGTAGATATAAAACAGATCTTTCTTCTTGTCTATTTAAATATGCTTTCATTAAGTTGATAATAAAACTCTGATCTGACCAAGTACATAAACACTTCATTTTAGAATTTGTGCCACTCTATATAGTCTATTATTCAAATTATTAAAATAACAGTGTGGTAGAAGCAGCATCACTAGAATCAGGTCTGTGTTTGAGATCCAGTTTTGTTACTTTAATAGCTGTGCCAACTCCGATATGTTTCTTAAATTCTGTAAGCTTATATTACTCATTCATAAAATGAAGATTAAAAATAATGTACCAAATAGACTTGTTTCAGCGATGACATTATTATTGTTTTTTGGAGGGCTGCACTTGCAGCTTATGGAAATCCCCAGGCTTGGGATCGAATCAGGGATATGGTTAGAGGGCTACACCACAGAAACAGCAACACCAGATCTGAGCTGCATGTGATTTACATTGCAGCTTGCAGCAATGCTGGATCCTTAACCCAATGGGTGAGGCCAGGGATCTTGATCATGGATACTAACTGGGTTTTTAACCCAGTGAGCTACAATGGGAATTCCACAATGATGACATTTTTATATGAGGTATTTATCATTCTACTGACTATATACTAAAACTTAGTTCTTTTCCTGATTATCTTTCAAAGTTCTATTTCAGTCATTTATTTATTTATTTATTGTTTTTATTTATTTGTCTTTTTTAGGGCCATACCTATGGCATATGGAGTTTCCCAGGCTAGGGGTCGAATCAGAGCTGTGGCTGCTGGCCTATGCCACAGCTATAGCAACATCAGATATGAGCTGTGTCTGTGACCTACACTACAGCTCATGGCAACGCCAGATCCTTAACCCTCTGAGTGAGGCCAGGGATTGAACATGCATCCTCAGGGATGCAGGTCAGATTCATTTCCACTGAGCCATGACAGGGACTCATATTTCAGTCATTTTAAATTAAAACTTTTTCCTCTAATTTATGACAAATATCTATATATTTTCCTAGACTGTTATGCTGCTTATATGTATATATTCCCTGTCACTGTTATAGACATTAGCTATGCTTCAATATAGTTTTAATATAGTTGTATCAAGAGAACTCATTGAGGCATATAGTAATACTTTTCAGTACATTAAATTACCCAGATTAACAATATTTCAATTTGTGTATTTATTTATATGTGTATATATTTATGTATGTATGTACATATTTATATGTGTATATGTTTTTTATTTTGACTATCATGTTTAATCATGGTTACACAGTAGCACCAAAATTATGACAAAATACACGAAATACAGGTGTTATTTTAAATTATATGCGCTCGTTGCATGATCCAAAAGTCTAGTTTTCTAGATAACAATTTCCAACTGCCAAAGTTTGCTGCATTTTTAAAAGCTTTTTAATCTCTTCACTGTTAGCCATCAGCGCTTTGCTAATAGTGATGTATCTTCAGTGGTTTTTTTAACTTTCAACTGTGTTATTTCTAAGTTGCTTAAATTTAGGAAAGCTAAATTTGATAGTGAAATCCCAAAGTTTATCTGTGTTTTTGTGTTGAAGATGGGGCAGGAAATATGTCAGTTCATGAACATTTGCTGTTGTTCTTATTTGTTTGTTTGAAGATGTAACATGTATTTTTGGCTCCTCTGATACTCTGTATGTGGGTTTCTGTGCTCTGTTCCTTATACAATACTTTGATTACTTCTTGGTGACAGTTTAGTATCAATCAATATAATTTAAAGAGTGCTAGCCATTGGTCAATTCTATGCAAAATCCAACTGAACTTACCAATTCAACTAGAAACACAAATTGAGCCAATTTGTTTTACTCAGTTGAAGGTATTCATTAAAAATTTCTGTTTACAAAACTCATATAGTTTTCAGAACATTTTCTCCATCTATTCACAAATTTTAGTCTGTTCCAAGTGAAAATTTGAGGCTGTAACACAAGAAGAATTTTTTTCTAGGAAGATCTTCAAACAAAAAATTGCAGTTTGATTCTCTGGCGAAGAATAAATTGCTTTTAGTAATGTTTTCCTTCACACTTTCTTTCTCTTAATGTCTTTGTAAATTACATTGCCACCTACTGGCAGCCTCCAATATGGCAACCATGCTTTGAGTCCACAAACTAAATAAATAAAAACTTTGTCATTTAAATTGTTGGAAATAAACTCTAAATTTTGAAATATATATGATGCATTAAAAATACCTGGGCTTTATTTTAAAAACAAATAAAATGGAACCTCCATACATTTCCAACTCATTTTAGGATTAAGGAAACAGCCTTTATTTTACACCTTTCTGCCATGAACTTTTTTCTTAAATTGGAGTATGGTTGACTTACAATGCTGTATTAGTTTCAAGTGTACAGCAAAGTGAATCAGTTTTATGTATACACACACACACATACATATGTACACACACACAAATATACACAAAATACAATATTTTCCTCATATAGGTTATTACAAACTATTGAGTCGATTTCCCTATGCCACATGGTAGGTTCTTGTTAATCACCTATTCTATACAGTAGTGTGTATATGCTACTCCCATCCTCCCAACTCTTCCCTCCCCACCTTTGTTTCTTCAATGGTAACCACACAATAGGTTTTGAAATTTGTTGAGTTTGTTTCTGTTCTATAAATTTCCCTTGTATTATTTTTATTGGAGTCATACGCTTTTATAATATTACACCATAATATAAGCTCATTTGTTGATAAATAAGATAGATAAGACATTTCCTTTTCCTTTCATGGGTTTGATAAAATAAAAATTTTAAGCAATAATGAACAAATTATATATTCTGTTGATTTTATATTTAGAAAGTTAGACTGTGTCCTGATTAGATTTGAAATAGGGTTAGTTTTAATCCATAATTCAGAAATATCAGCTTTAGGCAAATTAAAAAACAAAACAAATGCAAAGGGAATTTTCAAACTAAAAAAAGGAAAAGCACTTACTTTTGAAGTGATGAATTGTGGTATATACTCTTTGAGGACATAAAATAAGTCCTTGGCCTACTTTTAAGATAATGGCTATAAAACTTAGATCATTCTGTAAATATCTAAATTCAGTGGTATTAGAAGAGGAGCTTGAAGTAAATTTGCATCTTTTAGTTGAAACACAAATACATTTACTGGCAATCTTTAATTATTATGGACTATGAAACATTGTTCGTGTCTAAAGCAACTTGTTAAACATAATTAATGGGTTTAAAAGTCCCCTCCCTTTTCCCAAAAATTTCAACTTGAAGTAAGTGAAATTAAGTTATAAAATTGCACTTAGGAAATCAATGAATACATTGGAGGGCAACCTCAAGAGGCGACTTTAATCTTCTCCTTTCAGAGCTATGCACAATAAAACAAATAATGAGAACATAATGGTTATAAACATTCAGCTTCCACCTTCATGTTTTTAGAGAAACCGTTTTTTAAATAAAATTTAAAACATTTTCTCACTTTTATGTAACTGCTAATGCACGTGGCTGCTTTTGTTATATTTTTTGTACTACTCTAAAAGTATTTTTTAGTAATAAGAAATCTTAGCCTTCCCTTTTTTATTTTTGAAATTCTGCTCTTTCTTTTAAAATATATTCTATTGTCTGTTTTTGCTCTTCTCTTTAATTTTCCATCCATGACAGCTTTCTCAGGAATTACGCAACTTCCTTTCAAGGAAGAAAACTATGCATTTGTTTTCTTATAAATAGACTCAATACATAATGAATCAAATCAAATGAGAAAATGAATTTAAATATTTAAATTACTTTCCTTATACAATTCCTTTTCTTATTCCTGTTTTCAAACTTAAAAAAAAAAGAATGCACTACTTTACTATTTGAATGAAGAACCTATTCAATTGCAACAGTGTAAAATGTATTGGGTGTAAACAGTGGTGTGTGCAATCTGCTGTTAATGATCAAACACTCTTGTTGAATATATCTGAGGAAACTCGTGACATAGTATTACATCATTTTGTTTCTTTCCTGAACAAAATTACCATGATCTTTAAGTTTATGAGACCACTAAAAAAAGCTATCAATACTCCTCTTTAAAATAATGCACACAAAAATTTCATGGTATCCACCTAACTTGGCTTAGGGAAATACTTAGGTAAATTTAAGAGTGGCTTAAATAAACAGAAGATAACAATATATTTTGTTCCAAAATGGTGCAGAAGTTTTTCACTGGAGAAATTTTAGCACCAATGACAAAAACGTGGATTATAATAAACTTGAAAATTGTGGTTATTATAAATGCTTTGCATAAAAGGCATGCCCACTCTACCAAGTAAATGTTTGTTCTAGTACCTTTATAGATTAGGCCTTTCAGGAATCTTAAATGACTCTACAATGTTGAAGACTAGGTATGCATACTAGCACATTTAAAGAAAATACTGACACGTGGAATTAGCTAGTAGATAGGCCAAATCTTACATAGCATCCTATGATTCAGGCAAATGCTGAAAATTTTAAATATATTTTATATAGATTTGATAAGTTAATGAAAAGCTCCCCATTTATACTTCTGAGTAGCTGAGTTTTTCTTTTCTGTTTTCTTATTGCAGTACAAGCGACACTTAACAGTAACACTAATGAAAAAGTAAGTAATTGAAACAAAAATGTATTCATTCTGTGCAATTGTAAATCAAAAACTTTGAAAACTTATCATGAGTGGCTGATTATTCCAAGACTGTGTAAATACGAAAGAAGTCCAAAGAGATGAGAGATCATAAAACTGCAATATCTTTCTCATATTCCCAATGATTAAGTCTGTGGAGTACAAACTAGAATCAATCTTTAAAACACATTCTAATTATCTGATTTGATAACAAAAAATTTGCTGATGAAGATAAAAAAGTAATTTTCTTAGATAATTCAGTCACAAAATAAAACTGTGGGATGAAAACACTATACCTATGTTATTACAGAACTTTCATTGGGCATTTGCAGGACAGTGGTCTATGCCCTCTATGGGAAAATTCAGCCTTAAATGCTAAGATGCAGCTATCCATTCCTCAATTTATTGGGTGTTGCTTGAGCATATGAGAAGGTCACTACACAAGTTGAGAAGTATGTTGCTGTATTATTGCCCCTGTAGTAAAACAGTCCCATCATCTGAAAATACTTGAAATATTAAATGCTAAGAAAAATTTCAGTCTTCAGCTTACTCAGACTCAAGTAGAATTTGACCCAGTTTTTCAATCACTTCCTCTCTCTTGAAACACTTTTTTTCTTCACTTAGCTGACAAGATTCCACCTACTTCTAGTATTCTAGCTACTTCCTTGGGCTCTCCTTTGTCTTTTCTGGCCCCTCTTTTTCTCTTCTCCTCTAAATTTGGAGTTCCCGGAGATTATTTCCTTAAACTTCATGTCTTCATCTTTATTCACCTCGTAGGTAATTACATTTGCATATGACTACTTTATGTGTAAAAACAATCTGTCAGCTTTTATCTTCAGTGAAAAACCACCTCCCTGGACTCCAGATTCTGCAGATTCAGCAATATTTAAATGTCTCATGGGTATCTCAAACTTTAATATTACCAAAATCAAGCTCCTAATTTTTCTCTTAAGTGTATTTTATTTCATTGTTCTTTCTTTAAATATAGGTCTAATTCAAACATAGCACTACCTTGTTCTAAGCCATCTTTTTTTCTTTCCAATATATTCTCTACTAGTATCCATAGAAGTTTTTTTAAAAGACAAGTTAGATCATGTAACCCCCTGCTCATAACCTCCTAATGGCTTTCTGTGAAAATAAGCAAAAGATCCAAAGTCCTTGCAATTGCCTTCATGGTCCTACATGTAGTAGTCCTTGAAATTATCACTCTAATTTCATCTACTACTTTCCCGCCTACATCCTCAAGCAACTACTACTGTCTTTTGATATTTCTTATAAATAAGTCCAGAACATTTTAGGTTTAAGGCCCTGCTATATGCTCTTCCCTGTGTCTAAAATTTTCTTCCAAAATATTGAATGACTTCCATTCTTACTTCATTTAAGTCTGTTATTACCACCACATAGTCCCTGTCATTTATTACCATATATACAAAACACCCTTATTTATACTCTTTCTATATAGTTTTATCTATATCATTACTAACACTGTTAAAGTGCATGTTGTTTGCTGATGTCCATCTTCCTATCATGAATGCATTAAGGCCTTAATCTACAGTAGTCAACAGCATTGCCTAAACGTGTGTATGGTGCATAGTAGGTAGTTATATGTATTAGTTGAATGAATGAATGAATCCTAAGCACAAATGCATTTGCAACTAGAAGATTACTATAAAGTATGTTGCTCTAAACATATAAACATATGTGATAACCAACATCACATAGACTGAATCACAGTTAACTCTTGGAAGAATTAATATTGTGAAAATGACTATACTACTACTGATTCAATGCAATCTCTATCATATTACCAATGACAGTTTTCCCAGAAAGAGAAAAAAATTTGTTTAATTTATAAGGAAATACTAATGACCCCAAATAGCCAAAGCACTTTTGAGAAAGAAAAACAGAGCTAAAGGAATCAGGCTCCCTGATTTCAGATTGTACTATAAAGCTACAGTCATCAAAAACAACATGGTACTGACACAAAAAACAGAAATATAGATCAATGTAATAGAATAGAAAGCCCAGAAATAAATCCATGCACCTAATATCAACTGATCTACTACCAAAGAGGGAAGAATATATAATGAGAAAAACATACTCTTCAAAAAGTGGTGCTAGGAGAACCAGACAGACATGTAAGAGAATTACAAGTTGAAACACTCTGGTGGAGAATTGAACACCATAAACAAAAATAAACTGAAAACAAATGAAAGACCTGATGTAAACCGGATACTATAAAGCTCTTAGAGCAAAACACAGGCAGCATACTCTTTGACATAAAGCACAACAATATCTTCTCCTAGAGTAAGGAAAATAAAACAAAAATAAACAAATGGGACCTAATCAAATGTTAAAGATTTTCCTTAAAAGGAAATCATAAACAAAATAAAAATACAACCCACAGAATGGGAGAAAATATATGCAAATGAAGCAACCAACAAATGATTAATCTCTAAAATATACAAATATTTCATGCAGCTCAATATCAAAAATATAAATGACTGAACCAAAAAATTAGCAAAGGATCTAAAAAGACATTTCTCCAAAGAAGACAGACAGATGGACAAAAAGCACATGAAAAGATGCTCAAAATCAATGATTATTAGACAAATGCAAATTAAAACTACGGTGAGGTATCGCCTCACATAATCAGAATGGCCATTATAAATAAGTCTATAAACAATAAATGCTGGAGAGAAAACGGAACATTACAAAACTGATGGTGGGAATGTAAAGTGGCACAACCACTATGGAAAATAGTATGGAGGCTCCTCAAAAAAACTAAAATTAGAATTATTATATGATACAGCAACCCCACTCCTGGACATATATCTGGAGAAAACCATAATTTGAAAAGATACATGCACCCAATATTCACTGCAGCACTATTTACAATGTCTAAGATGTGGAAACAACTGAAATGTCCCCCTGAAAGATGAATGGATAAAGAAGATATAGTACATATATTCAATGGAATACAACTTATCCATTAAAAGGAATAAAACAATATTATTTGCAGCAATTTGGATGGACTTAGAGATCTTTACACTAGGTGAAGTCATATTGAGCAAGAGAAATATCATATAACTTATATGAAGGATCTACAAAAATGACATAAATGAACTTATTTACAAAACAGAAACAGACTTAAAGAATAGATTTTATGGTTGCCAAGGAGGAGGATTGCTAAACTTGGAGTTTAGGATTAGCAGATGCAAACTATTATATATAGAATAGATAAACAACAGGGTCTTATTGTATAGCACATGGAAATATATTCAATATCCTGTGATAAACCATAATGGAAAAAAATATGAAAAAGAATGTATAAAACTAAGTCACTTTGCTGTACAGCAGAAATTAATACAACATTGTAAATCAATTATACCTCAATAAAATTAAAAAAAAAAACCAAAAAACTACAATGAGGTTCTACCTCACACCAGTCAGAAGATTCAAATTCTTGGAGTTCCCGTCGTGGCGCAGTGGTTAACGAATCCGACTAGGAACCATGAGGTTGCGGATTCGATCCCTGCCCTTGCTCAGTGGGTTAACGATCCGGCGTTGCCGTGAGCTGTGGTGTAGGTTGCAGACGCGGCTCGGATCCTGCGTTGCTGTGGCTGCGGCGCAGGCCAGTGGCCACAGCTCCGATTAGACCCCTA
>PVHT021183696.1:1472164-1589955 GCA_004024745.2 Catagonus wagneri
GGGTGCGGCCATAAACCCGCGGCCATAAAATGACAAAAAGCAAAAAAAAAAAAAAAAAAAAAGAAGATTCAAATTCCAATTTTTTTGTTTCTGTTTTGATTGATTAACTCATTAGCTTATTAATTTAATTATTTATTCAACAAATGTGTATAGATGCTAAAGACTACATTAAATTCTGGCAATAGAATTTAAGATATCTGGTAGAGATTTTAAAAATGCATAGTTCCTGTCCACATCTACTGATATCGTACTGGAAAGGTAGAAATTAAATGAATAATTTTACATAATGTTGTATAGAGTTATAAAACAACCTCTAATGATTAGTGGCTTCTTGAATCCATGCCCTGTGCATTGTGATATTTGTGCTCCTTCCAACAAAATGTGAAATGTCTCTCTACTCCTTGTATCTGGGATGTGTTTGTAACTTACTTTGACTAACAGAATGAAACAGAAGTTTAATTTGTGAATTCTGGATCCTAGGTCTTGAGATGGCTTATAGCTTCTGTTCTTGCTTTCTCATAATGTTGCCCTAAGACTGTCATGACGTAAGAAAGCCAGGCTAACAACAGCAGAGAATGAGAGGCCACCAGTCAGAACCAACTTTCAGACAAGTGAATAAAGCCAGTTTGTTCTGTCTAGATGAGTGAGCTTGAGAGAGATCAGCAGATGAAGTAGCTAACCAAATGTGAGCAATAAAATATATTTTTGATCTTTTGTTTATTTTTTATATAACAATGAATTTTATTTCAGTTATAGGTGTACAGAGATCATCACAAGTCAATTTGATAGATTTTGTGTCCCAAACCCACGGTGCATCCCCCAACCCTCAGATTGTCTTATTTGAAAAACCAAGGTTTTCCAAAATCTGTGAGCGATTGTCTGTTCTTCAAAGAGGTTCATTGTGTCTCTTTAGCTTCCATATGTAAGCGGTAGCCTTGGGTGTGGCTGTCTAATTGTCTGAATGGTTTCACTTCACATGATAATTTCTAGGTCCATTCATGTTGCTATAAATGTTGTTATTTCATTCCTTTTAATGGCTAATATTTCATTGTGTCTATGTACCATATCTTCCCTATCCACTCCTCTGTCGATGGCCATTTAGGTTGTTTCCATGACCTGGCTTATTCCCTCTCTAGCTGCTTTGAGTGTAAAGTTAGGTTGTTTATATGAGTTTTTTCTTGTTTCCTGAGGTAGGCTTGTTTTGCTAAATACTTTCCTCTTAGAACTGCTTTTGCAGCATCCCAGAGGTTTTGGAGTGTCCTATCTTTGTTGTCATTTGCTTCTAGGTACTTTTTAATTTACTCTTTGATTTCTTCAGTGATCCATTTGTTGTTTAGTAGCGTGTTGTTTAGTCTCCACGTATTTGTATTTTTGGCCATTTTTTTCTTGTTGTTGATTTCCAGTCGTATAGCATTGTGGCCAGAAAAGATGCTTGAAATGATTTCAATTTTCTTAAAGTTACCGAGGCTTGATTTGTAGCCCAGGATGTGATCAATCTTAGAGAATATTCCATGTGCACTTGAGAAGAATGTGTATTCTGTTGCTTTTGGATGGAAGGTCCTATAAATAGCTCAAGTCCATCTGATCTAATGCTTCATTCAGGACCTGTGTTTCCTTATTGATTTTCTGCCTGGATGACCTGTCCATTGCTGTAAGAGGGTTGTTAAAGTCCCCCACTATGACTGTGTTATTGTTGATTTCTCCTTTTAAGGTTGTCAGCAGTTGCCTTATATATTGTGGTGATCCTAGATATTTGGGTGCATAGATATTTAAAATTATTATATCTTCTTCTTGGATTGATCCTTTGAACATTATGTGGTGCCCTTCCTTGTCTCTTAATAGGTTCTTCATCTTAAAGTCTGCTTTGTCTGATAGGAGTATTGCTACTCCAGCTTTCTTTTGATGCCTGTTTGCATGGAATATTTTCTTCCATCCTCTCACTTTCAATTTGTATGTGTCTCTAGAAGTGAGGTGGGTCTCTTGAAGACAGCATATATATGGGTCTTGTTTTTGTATGCATTCAGCTAGTCTATGACTTTTGGTTGGGGCATTCAGACCATTAACATTTAAGGTAATTACTGATATATATGTTCTTATTGCCATTGTATTAACTGTTTGGGTGTTTTGTTGCTTTTTTTTTTTTTTTTACCCTGAAGTTTTGATATAGGAGTCTATATACAAATGAGATTGTATTAAGTTCTTGGTTTCTTAATTGCACGTGCATCTCCAGAGACCTGCATTTGTGCTCTCTGCTCACGATTTCTGATATTGGTAACATAATTGTGCACGGATGACTTAGTATCTTTATTGTATATATGCCTTGCCTGGTGAGACTTGTCATTTGTGGTGTTTTTGTTTCTGGTTGTGGTCTTTTCTTTTCTGACTAGAGAAGTTCCTTTAAGATTTGTTGTAAAGCTGGTTTAGTGTTGCAGAAATCTCTTAGCTTTTGCTTATCGGTAAAGGTTTTGATCTCTTTCAAATCTGAATGAGAGCCTTGCAGGGTAAAGCAATCCTGGTTGGAAGTTTTTCCCTTTCATCACATTTAGTATATTATGCCACTCCCTCCTGGCCTGCAGAGTTTCAGCTGAAAAATCTGCTGATAACCTTATTAGGGTTCCCTTGTATGTCATTAGTTTCTTTTCCTTAGCTGCTTTCAAAATTTTCTCTTTGTCTGTAATTTTGGTCATTTTGATTAATATATGTCTGGGGGTGTTCCTCCTTGGGTTTATTTTATAGGGCACTCCTTGGGCTTCCTGGATTTGAGTGAGTGGTTCCTTTCCCATATTAAGAAAGTTTTCGGCTATTATCTCTTCAAATATTTTTTCTGTCCCCTTCTCTCTCTCTTCTCGCTCTGGCACCCCTATAATACGGATGTTTGTGCGTTTAACATTATCCCAGAGTTCTCTGAGACTCAGCTCATTTCCTTCCAATCTTTTATCTCTTTTCTCTTCCGCATTAGTGATTTCCACTAATCTGTCCTCCACCTCGCTGATTCATTCTTCTGCCTCCTGTATTCTACTGTTGGCTGCTTCTAATGAATTTTTTATTTCAGTTATTGTATTTTGCATCTCTTCTTCTTTAATTTTTACAGCTTGTTTTTCTCTGCTCAGTGTTTCCTGTAAATTATCAAGCTTTGCCTCCAGTTTATTTCCAATGCCTTGCATCATCTTCAGCATCAACAGTCTAAAGTCTCTTTCTGGGAGGCTGATAATCTCCTCATCACTGAGCTGTTTTTCTGGGCTTTTCTGTTTCTCCCTTATCTGAGTTATAGTTTTCTGTCTTTTCGTTTTTATAGGTTTTTGGTGTGGTTACCTTTTTGTCAACACTAGAGTTGTAGCCTGTCTTAGATCTGGTGTTTGCCTCCTCTGTGGCTAAAGTTCGTATGCAGGGGGCTTGCTGTAGGCTTCCTGATGGGAGGGACTGATGCCTGCCCACTGGTAGGTGGGGTTGATTCTTATCCCTCTGATGGGTGGGGCTTTGTCTCTGGATGAGATTAGAGGCTGACTGTGTGCCTGAGGGGTCTTTAGGCAGCCTGTTTACTGATGGGTGGGGCTGTGATCCCACCTGGATTATTGTTTGGCCTGGGGCTTCTCAGCGCTGATGGGAGGGACCATATTGTCTCAGGAATGGGCACCTCCAGAGAAATGCAGGCTGATGAATGTTCCCAAGAGTTTCACCTCCAATGCCCTTCCCCCACAACAAGCCACAGTCAGCTGTGTTTCCCAGGAAATCCTCCAAGAATTGCAGTCAGGTTCCACCCGGATTACTATGGAGACTTTGCTTTGCCCTGGGACCAAGTGCATGTGAAAGTCTGTGTGTGCCTTTCAAGAATGGGGTCTCTGTTTCCCCCAGTCCTGTGGAGCTCCTGCACACAAGCCCCACTGGCCTTCAGTGACAGATGCTCCAGGGGCTCTTTCTCCCTGTGCCAGATCCCCAGGCATGGGTGTTTGATGTGGGGCTCAGAATTCTCAGTCCTGTGGCTGAGTCTCTGTGATGCAGTTACTTTCCAGTCTGTGGGTCTTCCCACCCAGGAGGTAAGGGGTTGCTTCTATCACATATTCGCCCCTCCTACCTCTTGATGTGGTCCCCTCTTTGTCTTCTGGAGTAGAATATTTTTTTGGAAGTTTACAGTCCATTTGGTTGAAGGCTGCTTGGCGTTTTGTTGTGGTTTTGCTGTTTTTCGGGGGAGAAGTTTAGCTCCAGTCCTTCTATTCTGACATCTTAATCCAATCTCTCCAATCTTTTGTTTATTTTGAAGCTACTGAATCTGGGAAAGATTGTTATTCAGGAGTAAATAAGTGATAAACATAATCAGATAATTAAAATTTTCTCATTTGTTACAAAGGTGAATTAAGAATGTCTTGTTCTCATTTAGTAATTACAAGAAAAGGAATGTCCTGTTCAAGGTGATCTAAGAGATGGGAAGTTGACTTCTTAAGGATGAGTAAGAATTTACAAGGTGAAGGATATGTATGCTAGAGTTGGGTGGAGTAGTTTAAAAGGGTAACACATCATCAAAGTAGAAAAAAATAGCATAATCTCAAGTTTAAGTCACTAATGTGAGAAACTAAAACAAGTGAAAAGTAGTGTATATAACTGGACATCGGAACCAAGGAGGGCAGTGGTGAGAAATAAGGCCAGTGAAGCTATGACGGGAATTTTATTAGGTATTATGAGAGCTCTAAGCTAAAAAATGCATGGTCATTTCCCTTTAGGGAAACATTTTATAGCAGCACTATAGAGGAAGAAAAATAGAGATATTTAGACACATCGTATTACAAACATGGATGAAATAATTTACCCTAACTTCTAAGGACTTATTAGGTATAGAAGACAGAAGCAGTTTATTAAACTGCTCCGAGATTTTCCTGTCTGGACCCTTTAAACTAGCACCCCATAGACTGTCCACTGGGTCAACTGCTCCTAGAGTAGATATGGCCCTCAGTTTTGCATAAAGAAGAAAACAAATTTTCACTTTTTATGTTTTTCCCCCTCTAACCAAAACATTTTTAAGAATCCTGAGACAACCTAGGGGTATAGCCTGAGGCAACCTAGCGGTATGGATGTACTTTAGGGTCACACAGTTCTAAGAATTTTAGTGATTACTTAGTTCAATGCTTTCATTTTGTAGAAGAGGAATCGTCTTTCAGAAGGGTAGACTGGTCTGCATGGGCTTCAAGCTAGATAATGATGGCACCTTTTAGAATACAGTTCATTTGAATTGAGTTTCTACAAAGATTTGCTTCTATTGGATTTAGCTGCCTCCAACTTGAGGGGTATTTGATCAGGTACTTATCACCACTCTTTAGAAACAGACTTTCGGACTGGCATATGTACACTATTGTATATGGAATGGACAGTCAACAGGGACCTGATGTACAGCACAGGAAACTCTACCCAATATTCTGTGATTATCTACATGGGAAAAGAATCTGAAAAAGAATGGATATGTATATATGTGTAACTGAATCACTTTATACAACAGAAATTATCACAACATTGTAAATGAACTATACTTCAATAAAAGTTTAATAAATGAAAAAATAAAGCAGATTTCCCTTAGTAGGCTTGCATCTAAGAAATGTCATTAATATGAAAATCATTACCATGCCAATTTTTGGTCACTCAATCAACAGTTACTAGGACAATTACCAATAGACTTTATCCTAAATATATATGTGTGTGTGTATTTAGGACCTCATTTGCAGCATTGGAAGTTTCCAGGCTAGGGGCTGAATCAGAGCTGCAGCTGTCACAGCAACAGTCACAGCAACCCAGGATCCGAGCTACATCTGAGACCTACACCATAGCTCACAGCAACGCTGGATCCATAACCCACTGAACTAGGCCAGGGATTGAATGTGCATCCTCATGGATCCTGGTCGGGCTCATTACTGCTGAGCCACAACAGGAACTCCTTTTATTCTGTATACGATGCTCCTATTTCCTTTAACCTCTCCAAACCAGGCTGATTTAGGGGGAATTTAGAAATCCCACCACTTTCAGGTAGTATGACCTCAGTTGCCAAATGATCCTTTTGCCAATGTTAATTGTAATGAGATGTCTTTTAAAAGTGCTTCAAATATGTCTTTAAAAATTTATAATTCACTCAGAAGAAACAAAAATGATACAAATACATTTACAGGGTCAAGCTTTTTATCAGTGTCTATTTTGTTTCTTTGCATTTTGTTAAATGGGAGATACAGCTGGATAACATCAGTGGCAAAAGATCTTGTATCTAACTACTGTGGGCATTTGAGTATTTTCCTGAACTCCTTTTCAATGAGAGACCTGGCCAGGGAAGTGCTGATAATGTGCCATTTCAACTATTAAAAGAAATATGTTAGCAGCAGAATTACAGTCTTATTTGTTACTCTAAATACTTGCATTTTTTTAAATTGTCATTTTCATTTCTTGAATATTAGAGAGTTTTTACTTCCAAAAGGGGATCTTTTTTTGTTTTTAGTCTACTTCAGACAAGGGCTGTTAGTTTATTTTTTTTTCCGATTCTGTTCATGCAAAACTTTATGCATGAAAGAATAGGATAAGGGAATAAAGATAAGGGAAAATGCCAGCAGAAAATGATCTCTTTCTACATTTCCTTGTACGTGCTGACTGCCAATAAGGATCTGTATTATACCTTTCTTCTGTCTCCCCTGTTACGCCTAGCATTCACATTCCAATGCAACAGAAATGGGATGAAGGATAGCCTAGCTAGATGCCTTTTCAAAATTACAAAATCCTGAAAGTCATTCCACTTAGACAGACATATGTATACAATATCCTGCTTTCAGTGAAATTGATACATGCAGCTCTGAATGCAAAAAATACATGTCAACCAACAAAGAAAGAAATGTGATATTTCACACTTGAAGCTTTCACGTGACTTCGGTGCTTTGTGTAAGTTCTGAATTCATTATCAAATACATTCTTTCAAAAGAGCTGCCAAAGGATAACTTAAGGAGGGGAGAAACAAAGTGAAAACATGGTTGTTTAGAGTTTAAACAATACATCATTTTTGAATAAAATGTCTACAGTGAATTGCAGATTGAGGAGAAAATGATTATATTGTGTGATTGAGATTCTTAAGCCACAGGGCTATTTGTGATGAGAGGGGCCAACAACATAAAATGTAAACAAAGGCTGAAAGTATATGTAATCATACAGTCTTCTACCTTGAGCTGTTCTATGTATGATTGTGTGTGTGTGTGTGTGTTTCTGTGTGATGCCTGTTTCAGAAGATATTGTTTTAATTGCCTGGATAACTTCTCTGATCAACCTATATGGATCCAATTGTACTAACATTTTGCTCACCTTTCAACTTCTTTAATGTTTCTCCCCGGTTTGAAACAACATAAATTTGGCTTCCTCATCAAGAAGCTCATTTAGCTGCAGCTTGATTGCAAGTAATTTGCCCTAAGTATCTCCATATTTTAATTGTCTGTGCCTTTTTGCCCATCTATAAGCTGTAACTTCGGGCAGGCCATTTTTGTCTTGCTATTTCCTCCATAGAAAAGCATATCTAATAATCCCTATATCCTGTGACTTTAGGCATCCCTCTCCACATGAACAGAAGGGATAGGATTTTCATGTAGTTCTAACTGATTTACAAAATAAATCCCCCAAATTTTTGGTATCTTGAAAGAGGTAAATCAGATATGATCCACAAAAGTTAATGTTATGCCTTTTGTTATTTTTAAGGGGAAGAGATAAGAAGCAAAAGAGAACATCAGTCTCTATGACTACTAATGACAACAGCAAGAGAGTTCTCATTGATATCAGAAAGGTTGTAAAAGGGAAGGGCTTTTTGTGTGTTTTTTGGGTTTTTTTTCCCAATACTCCCTACTTAGGATGCTCCCTAAATTCTTATTTTCTTCTAGGGCAAGAGAAAACTATTCTGACCATTCTGAACTTGCATAATTTTCTCTAATGAACACACACACAAAAAAAGTCATCATCACGCTTTTGAGTTTCCTCGTGTCCATCAAAAAATCCTTTTTAGGACAAACTGATCAAAACTCTATGATAAAAAATACTGTTTTCAAACCCACTTATTCCTTGCAATTAATCATTTTATCTAACGTATACCATAAATGTATTCGTTAGATAGCAGTATATTCATGGATAAACCATTGTAAACGTATAAACTATACACCTTTCTGATTGGCATCTTTGCTTATTCCACACTAACTGATCTCTTGTCCTCCCACAAATATAAAGAGAAGTTAATGTGTTTTCATTTCTTTATTTATATTTTTAGTGAGTAACAGACACTTTTTTAATCACTTTGTTCTCTGAGCATTTTCCCTTCATTTTTGCTTTAGGGACCATAGTGGATATATAAAATGTTTGAATTATGTAATTCTGAAAAAAAAATAGTAAACAGGAGAACTGTTGCTAGTATAAATCTAATTTGAGAGAGATTAGTGATCCAGGAATTAGCACTTTAACATTTCATTATAAACCTATGGCTAGATCATTGAATATCCATTTAAATATTTTCTACCCTATTCTTTATAAAAAAGAAAAACGTGACTTGTAAGAAATGTCACTGGGATAAGAAAATGTCTTTACCTATGATAGGAAGTATAGTTTATCATTTTAGTTTATACAGATTTTCTTAAAATCAGCCAAGTGAGGATCAAGCCACAGTTTACTTGAACTTTTGGTCCTGACTAGTAGGCAAAAGACCTTGTTTTATTTTCCTACAGTATGTTTGGAACATTAAGCTTGATAATATCAGAAACTCCTTAAGTAAAAGCATCAGTCTGTTACTACTGGTTTTTGAAGAAATTAATAAAATAAAAAGTACAATTTGTTTTACCAGTTACTTAAGTGATTACTGATTTCAATACTGGTTTGATTCAGAATTGACTTCTGATATATTATTTTTTACCTAGTCTAGGTCTTTCTTTCTGAGCATACTGCTGGTCTACCTTGTATAAACTTATGATTCTTTTTCTTTGTAAATATGAGCATTATCAAAGAAAAGGACTGTGGGATGGATCCGCAAATGGATTCCAAATAGTATACTCAGGGTCAAGTTAAAATGTTGCATGAGAGTTCTGCAAGTGATAAAGAACTTTGCTAAATAGAGAGATTAGATAAAAATGTGAGAGCCCTTCCTTACAGGGATGTGAATATGTGGCTCTATCCCAAGAGATTTAGGCCTTTAGAAAGACAGCAGTTTTAAACAAATTAGTATCAGGTCCTAACATGTAAGTATATGTTTCACAATGTAAGAGAGAAAAAAATAAATAAATAAACCTAGCAATGTTATCTATAGACATAAGCTTTTGGATAAATAATAACTAGAATGCTAATTCATGCACTCATTTATTCATTCATCAAAGGCTTACTAAGTACCTGCTATATGCAAAGTCCAAAAGTCACAGAGATGAACACAATAGTCAAGGTTGGAAGCAGCATGAGACAAATATTTTACTGGGAAATACTGTGATTCCCAATTACTGATTGTGTGATGGTAGCTTTGAATGGTTGTAAGTGAGTTCCTTCACAAAAATTAGTTAGGGTCAATATCCATAAAAAGGCAATATTTAAGTTTAAATTTGAAAGATTATTTCAGGCAAAGATTAAAAATATACTTACTGCAACTTAATTTACCATTTATAACACAGGAACCACTATCAAGTACTAGTATAGTTGTCTTTATACCACATGCATTTCATTTTATTCCAGGTTGGCTTAGCTATTTTTGTTCTTTCCTATTAGTTACCTCTCTTTTGTTCCCTTGCTATTCTCTTACCTTTTCTATCAAAAAATCAAACAGGACAGTGGAAGTTGAGAAGAACAATGATAATACTTATTTTTTTCACATTGTCAAATCAGTATGTAATTAAAAATGAGCTTTTGAAAAAATATTCCTAATGCACATAAACTATAAATGTCAGCTAAATGAGACCAGAGACCAAATATCCTATTTCTTTTGTAGCTCACATGGTCATAACAGAAAGCCCACAAAAATGAAAACTAAGAAAATGAACAAATAAATGCATATAGTAATTACTATAGTCAAGAAATCATGTGAATAATTTGTTACTAATATACAAGAAACTCATATGTAGAGTCATTGCCATTTTAAAAATATAAATTAAATGAATAATTTCATGTTTAGAAGATAACTTCACATCTGATCTCAAATTTTCACTTTTATACATGTAGATTGTCTTTCAAACATATTGGACAGGTTGAAATACATATCAAATCATATTGGACTTCCTGTCATGACTCAGTGGTTAATGATTCCAACTAGAATCCATGAGGGTACAGGTTCGATCCTTGGTCTCTCTCAGTGGGTTAAGTATACAGTGTTGCCATGAGTTGTAGTGTAGGTTCCAACGTGGCTCGGATCCATGTAGGCCAGCAGCTGCAGCTCCAAATGGACCCCTAGCCTGGGAACCTCCATATGCCATGGGTGCAGCCTTAAAAAGACAAAAGACAATAAATAATAATAATAAATAAAATAAAATCAATTCTTGGGAATGCTGAGGCATTTTACTGGTATCTCATCATACAGTTATCTTTGGATCAGGATCAGAAGATTTGGGGATATTATCTGACTATTCAAACAACTTAGATAATGGGGTGGCAAACATTGCAGATCTTGTTCTTTATCAACTCTGCCCCACATTAAATATCAGGAATGCAATAATATTTTCCTCTGAGTCATGTATTTTTCCATTAGTTTGAATTATATTTTTTCTTAAGTTCTGCAGCTTAAGGTGTCTGACCAAAAAAATTTCTTTGAATCTGCACTTGATTATTAGTCTCACTTACTTTGTGCAACAGCAAGGATCCTGTTTTCTTGGAAATATTTGAGACAGCCTCATGGTGAGCTATAAAGTTATTAATGTTGCTTGATATTTGCTTTGACAGCTGCTCTGTACTCTCTTTAATCATCTTCATCATGGTCTGTACCTCTTTTTCTCTCCATTTCACTTTTGCCTATGCTACTTAAGAGAGGATGATGCACATGGAAAACTCATAAATCCCCTTTCCCTTCCTGATTTTTCTGTTCTACAAATTTAACTTCATTACTTCATTCTTCCCATTTATTTATTCAAGAAATATTTATTCAATACCTAACATATGCAAATCCCTGGGTTGGGAGATACTACGGAAATGTTATATAAAACAATTTATGCTTTTAATAAATATATTAATGAAGATTATACATTAACAAATGTATTGATTTACATACTTAGCCTGTCTTAGACAGACTAACAAAAAGGTGGTAGCTGTGACAAGACCCATAACACAGAGGCTAAGAGTGTGGGTTTTGGAGTCAAGTCGATGTGGATTTGAATTCTGATTTCACAACTTACTAGCTAAATGATGCTGTATGAGATATAAGCTACTTAATGTCTTCCTGTTTATCCACAAACTTTATTCTTATCTGTAAAGTGGGAAGAATATTATACCTTCTTTATACCTCTTTAGTGACCATAAAATAAATGTAAGGCTTAGGTCACAATTAAGTCTTTAATAAATGACAATAGTGGTCATGGTAAGGAAGTACTAATAAATATAGTAACGTAATAATGACCGTAAATAAAATTAATTGAATAATAAGGTAATATGCATGATAAGTAGAGGTTTAGAGATCATGGAAGTGATTTCTAAATCATGGTATGACGGGGGTGGTGAAGGGAAAGCTTGCCTAATCAGGTGTTCAGCTAATTGGAGAGACTGGAAAGTTGTTTCTACCATTAAAGAATAACCACAGAACAAATGCCCTAAAATCAGGAGCATAGCATATATTGACTCAATCCTTACATCAACCCAATAAGCTAAATGCTTCCCTCACACTTTAGTCATTGTTTTATAGGTGAAACTATTGAGGCAAAGAGCAGTCAAGTTGCTTGTTTCAGCCCCGGCTAGGAGTGAGTGGAACAAGAATATTAACACAGATTAGCTTTCCAATAGAATACAGTAGTCTCCTTTTATCCATGGTTTTTCTTTCAAAAGTTTCAGCTGTTTGCAGGCAACCACAGTCCAAAAATATGGAATGAAAAATTCCCAAAGCAAACAATTTATGTTTTAAATTGCACAACTCTGAGTAGTGTGATAAAATCTCACACAGCGCTGCTTCTTCCCTCGCAGGACATGAACCCTGTGTGCAGCATATCCAGCCTGTTACTCACTTAGTATCAGACTCAGTTATGAGATCAACTGTCACTATATGTCAGTGTTTTTGTTCAAGTCACACTTATTTCACTTAATAATGGCCCCAAAAGCACAAGAGCAGTGATGCTGGTAATTCAGATATTCTCTTATGTATCTAATTTATAAATTAAACTTTATCATAGGTCTGTCTGTATAGCAAAAGTAGTATTTATAGAGTTCTGTTCTGTTTGTGGTTTCAGACTCTACTGGGGATCTTGGAACTTGGCTAAAGAGGGAGGGGCTACTGTATAGGCTTTACAAGGAGAAAGTACCTCCAATTTAACTGACGTTATGTTCTGGTACACAGTGTAGTCCCTGGCACCTACAACATTATGGAATGAATTGCTCCACACTCATGTTATTCAACAATCCATGCTGATTCTTTGTAGGGGTTGAGCTCTGATAACAGAGGCAAAGTCTTTAAGAGAACTAGGAATTTAGCTGTGTTGTTCATAGCAGATTGAAGTGGCAGATTCTGCCTGGTTAAAACAATATAGACAATTTTTCTATTTATGTAGATGAAATGAAGCTTCAGAATAGGCAGGGAGTTATGGAAATGGTTAGGAGTGACAAGTTGGGGATGTGGGAGCATAATTTTCCTTTTTTTTTTCTTTGTTTTTAACCTGGATGACTATGATTAGCAGTGGTGTGAAAAATGACAAGTACTGTTTTAAAACAACAACAAAGAGAAAGATGGGAAGAGTTATTGTGGGATGGAATGTAAGACATTTTGGATTTTAACCTGTTGTCTTTTGAGTAGTTGGGAAAATATCTAAATATTCACAAGGTATTTGGAAATTGAGTTTTCAGCTCAGAAGTTTCTTAAGGTTGTAATTGCAAATTTGAAAGTTTCTAGTATTGAGATGATATTTGTAAAATAGACATTAAGGAATTTCTAAGAGAACTTGCATTTTTAATGTAAAGGCTAATTTTGTATTTCTTCAGGTTAAGTCATATCTCAGAAGAGGTATAATTACAGGAAAGTCTTAGCTGAACTTTGTTCCTTGGTTAAAAACAACACTTGAAATTCAAACATGCATACGAAATGCAAAAATATTTCATTTACTAATGCGTACTAAAAAAATCAAGACTGAATCTCTTATTTAAACAAATAATTAGCTCTTGATCTAATAGTTTAAGCAAGCCAATTAATAAACTTAAAAGTTTTCCTTTTCTGCTGAGGACTTCAGCTTTATTCAGGCTTCAGACTTCACATTCGCAAAATATTGAATACACTTTGATTTTGCCAATATGAAAAGGAAGTCATTCTCTAAGTATCATGAACATAAGTACAAGGGTTCACTGTCTTTGCCATTGCCAGAGTGTTCTCTTTCTATAAGAATATGCAAGTCTATCAAGAAAATTTCTCCTAGCCAGCTCCAGGCTTTGCTCTTTCACAATCTTTCTGGTAAAGGGAATAAACATCTCAGCTGAGATGCAGCATTTTGCCTCAGAGGGAACAGATGTGTTGCTGTTTGCATAGCTTCCAGGGGTCCTGCCAACTAGTGGGCCTTATTATGGAAAATAACATTGGAAGCTCTTTAAAACACTGTTGCTGGGAATCAGGCTGAGAGCTGCTGTTCCATGTACAGCAGCTTGTACTGTATATAGTTATATTTTAGGAACAATAATTATCCTGGAAACTTAATACAATATGTTAAACAGAGCTGTGCTCAAATAGAATTAGGTGAGTGCTTTAGATCTAATTGAGATTTCCAGAGGTAATTTTCAGGTATTGAAAACGAGTAATTATAAGTTAAATACACCATTGCACTCTTCATTATAATAGTGAGGGATAGATAAAATGTTATGGTATGATGTGTTTTAAAAATGGTTATGTAGACATATTATATTTTTTGTAAAAATTTAATGTGAAAGGATAACATTTTTTTAGTGATTATAATCCCAGCTCCTACATTGTGACTGTCATTAAGCACAACTGGAATTATGGGTTTAAACTTTTTTTGCTTCTGTTTTTAGTAAAGTACTACCCAAAAACAGTGAAAAAGGAAAAAACCTAATGTTTTACATGAAGTTCCTTAAGGCTATTTAGAAGACACACTCACAGTTATTCACAGGAAATCAGAGATCACCAGAACTGACTCAGTGATTTTGACACAATGCCTCTGGCAAATAACTCCAAAGCACAAACACAGACTTATCCTGAACATGTGGCAACAGGCTCTGCTTTATTGGTCCAACATGAATTAAGAATTTGCAGTTCTCAGTGATAGCACTGTGAATTATCTTACCCAGTGTTTTCTTAATTAATTTTCATTGTGTTGCTCAGCAGCTAATTAATCTGAATAAAAGATAAGCTGCCCAGGCTTTATTTTAACTCGACAAAGCTGGAGATACTAGTCAGTATCTCTTCTGGTAGAGGAAGCCAGAGTAGCCTTAGCCAGACTGTCCAGACCTCCTTACTCTATCTCTTCCAGAAATGTTTCTATGGCAGGAATAGTGGCTCTGTCCCAGTGACCTCACTCATTTTTTAGCCTTTTTGGAACTAATGTTCTTCATACCATTTAAGGATGCACCTTAAAAGAGAGTTCAGTGATTAACAGCTGAAAAGCTAGAAAGGGTACATAAAACACATAGGTACCCTTTTATTCCCTCTTTATTCAATTTATTCAACCAAATTAATTTTTATGGTCTGTATTTATTTATTAATAAAAATGCATGGGAATACACTTTTTGGTATTCTTAATCAATAAAGAACTTGTTACTACTAGTAGTAATGCCACTTCTACTAGTTTGGGCCAAGAATATAATGTCAATCTTCTGGCTTTAAATTTCCCCTGGTAATCACTGGGAGAAAGCCAGTGGATTTGCACTTTATTAAAGCTTCTGTTCTGTACCCTGTCCTCTCCCCAGCTCTCCTTCCATGAAGGAGCTAATCTGTAGACAGACTTACTTGAAATTTCTGGTTCGATTAGCATTCTACCAGTGAATGTATGACTAAAACAGCAGTACACTAAACAATGACAACAATAGCTTCCTCCTAAAATTTTCAATTAAAGATTGTGATGGCAAATCTTGCTGTAATAATTTGGCTGATAGAATGTCATCAGAGAGAAAAAAAGAAATGAGAGAGACAAGTATATCAAAATTATTGGGGAAAAAATTAAAGAACAGAAAAAACAGATGTTGGAAATAAGTAGGAAAAAAAGGAAACCACCCTCTAAGAAGACTGCTGCTGTTTCTTCTCCTCCTCCTCCTTTTCTTTTATTATATATATTTTAGGAAACATTCTTTACTTTCTGCTACTTAATGTTGAGCATAGCCAGAGTACAAGTTCACAAGAAATTTCCAGAAGAGTTAAATGATAAATATCTTTATAAGAGATAAGCCTTTTAGAAGGCTTCATTTGGGATGAGAAAAGCCTGTGTTTAGCTGCTAACTCTAATACTTGCTATCAAACACAAATTGTTTAGAATGGTTACTAGAATCATTCTGTTTCATTAAGTCCTAAGGTATACTATGTGTCCAGCAAGCATATTTGTTTTCAGAGTTTCTTTTCTGAAGTCATCTTCCCAGTGTTCTGTTCGTGTTCATTTCCACCAATGCACTGCAGTTTATAAAATATTGCCTAGCATGCTAAAGTGATTATTAAACTATCAATGCCTACAACCTAAGATAAGATTTGTGTAATATAACCCACAGGGTTTAAGTAAGGCACATACATCTCAAAATAAACTCCCTGATAGTCCCGTTTTTCTCCCAGAAACCTAAAACATTAGGCAATGTAGAAATTCAGAATAATAATGTCATGTATGGCCAGTAATTTACCATTAGATCACCCTGGGGCCTGGGAAATCAATTGATGCATTTTGATAAAGTGTGTTTACAGTCTTTATGAATTTGTCATGGTCCTGCTTTCAAGTTTTTAGATTTAGAAGCCTGACTGATCTAGCATACTGGACATGGTTGCTTCCAGGGTTAGACTCACATACAGTGATATCACAGAGACTGATATATAAACCAGAATGTCTTACTTACAATAAGAATTCAAAACATCACACAGACTATACTTTTATCAGTATAATCACATCTATTCCTGATGCTATTAGAAAGCAAATTACATTCAGAAAGTTGCTTGATGTGCCCAGTATTAAGACACAGGCCTTTATAAGACCACACCCGCTTCTTGATCAGAAAAATGTTTGGGCAGGACTGCCAATGTTTTCCAAGTGTCTCTTTTCTCCTTGCTTCCAAGACTGACAACTACCTTCTGAATGATACATTATTTCTTTGATATGTTAATGTATTCAATCAAGTCACAGTTTGCCTTGAAGATTTGGGAGCCATTCTTTATTTTTACGATGACTTTGCTGATCTTTTCCCTTACCCAGAATATATTGAATTAACTTTTGGCTCAGAGGGCAGTCTTGATCCCTTTATTTCCAAGGTTTTAGGTATATCTTTACGGTAACTCACAGTTAAACTCTAAAACAAAAATTTATGTGCTTCTTGAAAATGATAATTTATCTACTTAGTGCTTTTTAAAAAATAAACATTGCCCTTGAAAGACGCTAGTATGTATGACTCATGGAACAGGGGGCTGTCTTGTTTATTATTATCTCTCCTGTGCCAACTTTAATATAAGCTCATGGTAAGGACTAAATTGAAATTTGTTGAATAAATTAATGTTAGTATTAATTTTATTAGGGTTGGGTATGGGAAGCAATAGCTTTATCTCCTTCATTATTAATACTTATTAAGGTATAAATATACTTAAATATGTAAAGAAAAGCAGACCTACCATAATTGTTGTCTAAGTGAACCTCATATTAAGTTTTGTCATATGTCATATTTTCTTGAAAGATCTGACATCCTGTCACGAAGAAGGAAAATTATCCTAAATAGCATAGGACAGAATCAGTGCTAAGTATTGATAGTAATTCACTTTTCTGGAATTATTTTCTGAATTAGTTAAGTCCCTAATTTATTTAAGTTCATTACATTTATTTTATCTAACCTATCCAGATTTAAGCTTCTTGAATGTAGGAATGGTGATTTCATTTATTTTTTGGGAGGAATGGGTTTCATAGTTCTAAATGTAGTACTGAGGATAGAGAATATTGCCAATAATAGTTTATTATTTAACTGAATCTTTTATTTTTGACTTATAACTCCTTCAGTGGGCTTTCTGCATTCTTTGTGATAATAAGAGTGGTTGAACAAACCTGTTTCTGCACATGTTTTAAGAAAGCTATAGGACTCAAAGTCAGAGTACAATTACAGACTAGACATTGAGAGATGCTCCTTGTATTCACACCTCGATAAATTGAGGTGTGGCCTCAATCTATTCTGGTAAATTCACATTTAGTGAATTTCACACCTTGGAAAATCTTTCAAGACATTTATGTAGAACCTTGAATGTACTGTGAATTTTGGATAAAGCTTTTGCATTTTCTGTCTGTCTTATTTGCACCTCATCTCCAATCACATATAACATGGATAAATACAGAGAAAGTAAAAGTGTTTTATTTGTCTCATGTTTCACAAAGGCAAGGGCAGAAGGTTCAATGTGACAGATGGGTAAAACGTATTTCAACCTCTTCAATCAAGGAGTACTTTTTCCAATATTTTTCATTGCCTTTAAATTGCAACTTTATTCAATATTTAGAATTGAACTTCATTTCTTAGCTAGTTAATCAGTTTTCTTTGGGGGAAATATTCAATCATGGATTAATAACATATATATGATGGAATATTATTCAGCCATGAGAAAGAAGGGACTCCTACCAATTATGACAACACAGGTGAAACTTGAGGGTATTTTGTTAACCGAAATAAGCCAGAGAGATAAAGGCAAGTACTATACAATATCACTTACATGTGGAATCTTAAAAAACAAACAAACAAACAGTATAGGAAAGTGGTTGCCAGGGGTAAGGGGTAGGTGAAATAAGGAGGGTTTGGTAAAAAGGTATAAACTTTCAGGTATAAGATCAATAATATCTTAAGATCTAATGTATAATGTGGTCACTATAGTTGAGTGCACTGTGCTGTATAATTGAAATTGGCTAAGAGAGTTCTCATCAAAAAAAAAAAGTGGTTGTGTTAATTACTTAGACGGAAGGAATATTTTCACAACATATACATATTTCAAATCATTACACATGTACTTTAAATATCTTATTATTGATGTATCAATTATACCTCAATAAAGCTGAAAAGAAGAAAAGAAAATACTATTTATCATCCCATTTGAAGAAAATTTTTCATTGGCTGGATAAACCAAACTTCAAATGAGTTAATCAACTTTTCTGAAATACATAAAAACTTAAGCAAAATTAAAGTTTCTTCAAAAATTGTTTATTTTGGAGTTCCCTTTGTGACTCAGTGGTTAACGAATCCGACTAAGAACCATGAGGTTGAGGGTTCGATCCCTAACGTTGCTCAGTGGGTTAAAGATCTGGCGTTGCCGTGAGCTGTGGTGTAGGTCGCAGACACGGCTCGGATCTCGCATTGCTGTGGCTGTGGCGAAGGCCGGCAGCTACAGCTCCTGTTAGACCCCTAGCCTGGGAACTTCCATATGCCACGGGTGTGGCTCTAGATAAAGGCAAAAAGACAAAAAAAATTGTTTATTTTTATGTAACTATTAAGCTACTTGTTTTTGAGAAATATTTTCACAGAAGCTCATTAGGATTTTTGATTCAAGGAATATAAGAAAGCAGGAAGTTGTAATAAGACTACTGTAAGGAATATGAATATTTGCTCTTTTGTAAATGCAAAGGAAATAGTGCAACAATTTTCAGTAGGGATGATTTTCTCAAATTCTGAGTTCTACAAAATTCTCTTGTAGTTATTTATATATTCTCAGTCTCCACATGGGATAAGTAATATACATCCGTTTTTAAATTTTATTTTTCTTATTCCTTTGCCTCCATTTATTTTAAATACTTTCAGAAAACATGTATTTTTTTTCATTTTATCACATATATTCTTTTAAAATTAGTGAAGTAGAATTGCTATCCTCTCATTTAAATGAACATATTTTATATAAATGTCATTATAGTAATTTCCAGGTGCCAAAAAGTAGTCTATAAAAGAAAATTATCATTTCTAATAAATGTCCTCTAAACATTACAGCAAGTCAGTTAAATTCGATTAAGCAAGCATTTAATGAATGCTTATTACATGTGTGCTAGGTAATGGATTTATGAAGATAAGTAAAGCATATTTTCCTACCTATGTTCCAGCTTAAAGGAGAGGTTCAAAATCTTTGGGATAAGGGAAGTCTCAAGGGGAAAATGATTAACAGCAGAACAATTCACTCTCACTCCCGTCAAGTGGCCCAAAGAACAATCCAAAGCCTCATTGTAAAGGTTGCTGATTTTCTACAGATGTTGGCAGGACTGGCTACATTATCTGCAGAAACAAGTGCAAAATAAAAATGGTGACAACTTGTTCAACATTATTAAGAATTTCAAGATAGCAACAGCAGAGCACTGACCAAATGTGAAGCCCTTCTATGGCATGTCCATAAAGCTGGCCCTGAGGTTAGATTTGCCCTTTCTAAATCTTTAGTTCCTGTTAGGAAATTTTATTGCCTGATGCATTAATTCATAAAAATGTTTAGGTGTCTCTGGGATCCAAAGGGCAGAGATCAGGACAGAATGGTATTCTGGCAATCTTTTAGCTGTACATAGTATGAAGTAAAAATGGAAAGTATGAAGAAAAAAATGAAAAAAAATCTACCTTCTGTCTTACTTTTTTGTAGGGTTTCACTGGAAATACAAATCTAATAATAACAGAGGTATTTATTTTTACTTTATCATTTTTCATTTGATAAAGAGTAAAGTACATATAACATGCTAATTTGTATTAAGGGATAAAACTAGGATACCAAAGGGAATTTCAGATATCCTTCACATACCTGGCAGTAGCAGCACTAAGTAAAACATTATTGAAAAATGATGCTTTTGAATTTTCCCTACAAGTGAAAAATATTATATATAATTATATTTTTCCATAATTCAATAGTCATCTGATTATATCATAACAGTGAAATATTACTTTTTACACTTTCCTAGAACCACAGTTTTCCCATAGCTATTAAGGAAAGGGAGACAAGATTATTTTCTGACCTGATGAAGTATTATTGTATATTTATATGCCTGCATATGTACATTGTATATTTATATGGACTATTAAAATATGTAAATTTATATGTTCTGTTGGTTTTATGACTTAGGAATAACCAGAAAATTTATAAAAGGTTAAACCATTCAATAATAAACATACAGCTGAAATGCTCTTTGGCATCAGTATTGATCACTGCATCCCACAATGAAGAAGTTTCTTAGATTTTAGTAGGTAAAAGAAGTTTATATTTAGTCACTAGTGCCTTTTTGAATTTAAATAAATGCTTACAGAAATAATTTTATATAAGCTGTGTTTAAAGTCTAATGACTTGGAAGTGATAAAATTCATTTGTAAATGTGTGTGCATTTGAATTCAAGTACATGCATCTACAACCAGAATGACACGTGTATAAAATAATAATAAATACATTTTTGTTGCAAGGTAGGATGCATATTTTCTTTAATTACTAGAATATATAATGTTTTCACTTCAATGTCAGAACTGTACTGCAAAGCACAATAAATTATAACACATTTTGCAGATAAATTTCCTCCATACTGAATATGCTAAGATTTATTGTGATCTATTCCCAAGATCTACTGGGAGCTCTGTAATATAAATATACAATTTATGGGTGGGAAATAAAGTGTGGGTTAATAATACCATTATATAACTATGTAATTTGAAATTTAGCATCTGATTTATACACACACATATACTCATATGTGTAACCAAGTCTGATAAACACTACACTGTCATTTGATTTTTGTTTTATTTACTGAGAATAAACTTTCTCTTTGTATATAATAAAAGCAATAAGACTTTTTTAAGCTACTGACCCATCCCATTCCTCTTTACCTGGTTTGATGTGAGAGCAATTTGTTTCATAATCTCTACCGCTAGAGAAACAAAGTGAAAGAAATGAATGAAAGGAATAATACTTAATAATAAGCATTTTCTGTTGCAGTGTAAGTGGCAGCTCTGATAAGCCCCTTTCTTCATTATTCGGCAGGAAAGTGAGGTTGAGGCGTGGAGGAGATGACAAAAGAAGTAAGTCAGCTATGACTTGTTTTGTTCAAGTGATGTCTTATGCCTTGGAGTACATAATCAAGCATAACAGTAATGAAGAGAATCTGAGGAAAAACTGTGTTACTGATATCAAATATTGGATAGACCACCACAAACACAATAAAAGCTACCCATATTAATTTTGATCACAAATTTATTACATTTGTGATGTTTTGAAATATAATTATATTTCACTAATAAAAAATATAGCCTTTCAAAATAGAAAATATATTAGCCTATTTAGAAAAAATAATTCTAGGAATAAATTGTGAAAATATCTACTTTAAGCTTTAAGATGAGAATATTCACAGCATGTTAGTATTACATTTCAAAACTGTCTTGTTGGCTAACATTTTTTGCATTTCACAAGCACAACATTTTGTATTTTAGGTTTTCTTTCAATTGTTTGTAGTGCTAAATATCTGCAAAATTAATATATGAATAACTACATTTTAGATTACAGAAAAGTCTTACATATTTAATTTATTTTTTCTGTGTAGGGCCACACCTGCAGCAAATGGAAGTTCCCAGGGGTCAAATCTGAGCTTCAGTTGTTGGCCTACACCACAGACACAGCAAAACCAAATCCAAGTTGCATCTGCGACCTGCACCACAGCTCACAGCAATGCCGGATCCTTAACCCATTGAGTGAGGCCAGGGATTGAACCCACATACTAGTTGAGTTCTCAGTCCACTAAGCCACAATGAGAATTCACGGCATTTAAACTTTTAAAGTACATTGAGTTATGATTTTTTTATATTTGAAATAATTTAAAATTTGTTTACTTATAATCTTATTATATTGTTTTTAATATTCTTTAAACAAAATATCACATATATATATATATATACACAGACACAGACATACACACACACACACACACACACACACACACACACGTATAGTCACACAGTTTTTTTCCAAAGCTGTTCTACATACAGATTAGATTCCACATGTAAGTGATAGCATTTGATGTTGGTGGCTATCTGACTGACTTCATTTAACATGATTATTTCTAGGTCAATTCCCTTATGTTAATTTACAAATTCATCATCTCAGAAAAAATTCCTGAAAGAAGCACAAAATAGGGAGGTTAGTCCTAACAGATATTATATAACAAAATTCCTGTATTAAAATAGTGTAGTTTTGGAGTTCCCTTCGTGGCTCAGTGGTTAATGAATCTGACTAAGAACCATGAGGTTGTGGGTTCGATCCCTGGCCTTGCTCAGTGGGTTAAGGATCTGGCGTTGCCGTGAGCTGTGGTGTAGTTTGCAGACGCGGCTTGGATCCCGCGTTGCTGTGGCTGTGGCGAAGGCCGGCAGCTACAGCTCCTGTTACACCCCTAGCCTGGGAACTTCCATATGCTGCGGGTGGGGCTCTACATTAAAAAAAAAAAGGCAAAAAGACAAAAAAAAATAGTGTAGTTTTGCTGCATGAAGAGACAGGTCAGAGAAAGAAAATAGTATGCATATAAATAGATTAAACTCATTTTAGAAATGTATTATACAATCAAGTTGGGTATCTTAAATAAGTACAATATTTTGCTTTTAAATGTGAGTTATTTAACTAGAAATCATTTTAATCTAGAAAACCAAGATAAAAAATGGTTGTAGTTATTTTTTTAAAAAGGCCCATTAGGTTGAACCAATTAGAAAGTATAAGAAGAGGTACATACAAGTAAACACAGAAAAATTTAGAACTTTCCCCCTGACAACCAATGCGTCAAAGAAAAAGTCAAAAGGGAAAATTTAAAAACATATACTTTGAAACAAACAAAAAAACCCCAAAATTTATAGAACAAAACAAAAACAAATCTAATGGGAAAGTGTAAAGTGATAAATGTTTACATTAAGAAAAAAAGATTTAAGATAAGAAACCTAATTTTACATACCAGGTAATTAGAACTCAGAGCAAACTAAGCCTCAAGTTAGCCAAAGGAAGCAAATGAAAAAGATTAGAGCAAAAATAATGAAATAGAGACGAGAAAAACAATGAAAAAGACAGCAAAATTAGGGCCGATTTTTTGAAAGGATAAGTATAATTGACAAAACTTTAGCTGTACTGAGACAGAAACAGAGAACACTTAGGTAAATAAAATCAGAAATGAAAGTGGAGAGATCACAGTGTACCACAGAAATACAAAGGATAATGAGACTGCTATGAAAAATTATATGCTAACAAATTGAATATCCTATAATAAATGGATAAGTTCCTAGAAACATTGCTGAGACTGAATCATGAAGAAGTAGAATATCTCAATAGCTCACTAGTAGTGTGAACAAGAATGCATCAGTAATTAAAAAAAAAAAACTGCCAAAAAAAACCAAAACGAACAAACAAAAAAACCAAAGTCCAGATGGTTTCACTGGTGAATTGTACCAAACATTTAGAAAAGAATCAAGGAATTCTCATCATGGCTCAGTGGTTAACGAATCCAACTAGAAACCATGAGGTTGCAGGTTCGATCCCTGGCCTTGCTCAGTGGGTTAAGGATCTGGCGTTGCCGTGAGCTGTGGTGTAGGTTGCAGATGCCGCTCGAATCCGACATTGCTGTGGCTGTGGTGAAGGCTGGCAGCTGCAGCTCCTGTTAGACCCCTAGCCTGGGAACCTCCATATGCCACGGGTGCAGCCCTAGAAAAGGCAAAAAGCCAAAACGAAAAAAAGAAAAGAAAAGAATCAACACCAATCTTCCTCACACTCTTCCAAAAAATTAAAGAACAGGGAAATCTCCCAACTTATTTTAGGAAGTCAGTATTACCCTGATACTAAAGGCAGATAAGGACACTACAAAGTATGGGACAATATTGCTGATAAATATAGATTCAAAAATTATCAACAATTTATAGCAAACCAAATTCAAGAGCACAATGGAAGCATCATACCTTATGATCAGGTGGTATTTATCCCTAGAATGCAACAATGGTTCAATATAAGCAATTCAATATATTACACCACGTTAATGGAATGAAAGAAAAATCACAGTTATCTCAATGATGCCGAAAAATAATTTAACAAAATTCAAATTCCTTTCCTGATAAACTGGTATAAAAGAAATGTACTTCAACATAATAAGGCCATATGTGACAAAACCACCAATAACATCATACTCAATGATGAAAGATTAAAAGGTTTTGCTTCATGATCCAGAAAACATCAGTGCCCAGTCTCATCTTTTTTATTCAATATAGTACTGGAAGACCAAGATAAACTAATTAGACAAGTAAAAGAAATAAAAGGCAATTTTCAAAGGAAATATAATTGCCTTTGTTTGCAGATTACATGATCTTATATATAGAAACTCCTAATACTCCACAAAAAGGTTGTTAGAATTAAAAAATTCAGTAATGGTTGCACCAATTTACATTGCCACCAAGACTGCAGGAGAGTTCCCCTTTCTCCACACCATCTCCAGCATTTGGTATTTGTAGACTTATTAATGATAGCCATTCTGACCAGTGTGAGGTGGTACCTCATTGTAGTATTGATTTGCGTTTCTCTAAAAATCAGTGATGAGCATTTTTTTATGTGCCTATTATACATCTGTATGTCTTCTTTGGAGAAATGGCTGTTTAGGTTTTCTACCCATTTTTGGTTGGGTTGATTTTTTTGCTATTGAGTTGTATGAGTTGTTCGTATATTTTGGAGATTAAACTCTTGTTGTTTGCATCATTTGCAACTATTTTCTCCCATTTCATAGCTTGTCTTTTCATTTTTTAATGGTTTCCTTTTCTGTGAAAAAGCTTGTCAGTTTGATCAGGTCCCATTGGTTTATTTTGTTTTTATTTCTATTGCCTTAGGAGACTGACCTAAGAAATCATTTTTATGGCTCTTGTCAGAGAATATTTTGCCAATGTTCTGTTTCAGGAGTGTTATGGTGTCTTATTTTTAAGTCTTTAAGCCATTTCGAGTTTATTTTTGTGTATGGTGTGAGGGTGTGTTCTAGTTTCATTGATTTATATGCAGGTGTCCCTTTTATCAGCAACACTTGCTGAAGAGACTGTCTTTTTCCCGTTTTATATTCTTGCCTCCTTTGTCAAATATTAATTGACCATAAGTGTCTGCGTTTATTTCTGGGTTCTCTATTCTGTTCCTTTGGTCTGTATGTCTGTTTTGGTACCAGTACCACACTGTCTTGATTACCGTGGCTTTGTAATATTGTCTGAAGTCTGGGAGAGTTATGCCTCCTCTTTTTCTTTTTTTTTCCCCTCAGGAGTGCTTTGGCAATTCTGGGACTTTTATGGTTCCATACAAATTTTTGGATTGTTTGTTATAGTTCTGTGAAAAATGTCATGGGTACTTTGATAGGGATTGTATTAAATGTGTAGATTGCTTTGGGTAATATGGCCATTTTAACAATATGAATTCTTCCAGTCTAGGAGCATCTTTCCATTTCTTCGAATCCTCTTTAATTTCCTTGATTAATGTGTTTTAGTTCTCAGCATATAAGTCTTTTACCTTGCGATCAGGCTTATTACTAGGTATTAATTTGGGGGATTTTAAAAGATATGGTATTTTTATATTTCTTTTCTAATTTCATTTTTAGAATAGACAAATGCAGCCAATTTCTGAACGTTAATGTTGTATCCTGCTACTTTGCCAAATTTGTTGAAGAGTTCTGGTAGTTTTTGTGTGGAGTCCTTAAGGTTTTCTACATATAGTATCATGTCATTTGCATAAAATGACAATTTTACCTCTTCTCTTCCAATTTGGATACAAATTATTTCATTTGTTTGTCTTATTGCTGTGGCTAGGACTTCCAATACTATGTTACGTAAAAGTGGTGAGAGTGGGCATCCTTGTCTTGTTCCAGATTTTAATAGGAAGGCTTTCAGCTTTTCTCCACTGAGTGTTATACTGGTCATGGGTTTGTCATAAATGTTTTGTATTATGTTAAGGTATGTTCCCTCTACACCCACTTCAGTAAGAATTTTTTATCATGAATGGATGTTGGATTTTGTCAAATGCTTATTCTGCATCTATTGAGATGATCATATGGTTTTTGACTTTTCTTTTGTTAATGTGGTATAAAATATACTCTGTCTTAAGCAGTATTCATTCTTCTGAAAGTTATACAGAAGGATAAATGCTGGTGAAGAGTTAAGAAATATGTTCAGAAATAGAGTGATTAATGTTTATTGTCCTTTTCAGTTATCAGAACATAGCTCTAAATTGGTGATCTGAGGAATCAACTATACAATCCAGAAACAGAGTTCCCAAAATGACATTCTAATATATAAAGAATATGATATTTCAATTCGGTGAGGAGAAGATAGTTTATTAAGAAATAAAATGATAGGAGTTCACTTCGTGACTCAGTGGTTAACGAATCCGACTAAGAACCATGAGGTTGCAGGTTCGATCCCTGGCCTTGCTCAGTGGATTAAGGATCCAGCGTTGCCTGGAGCTGTGGTGTAGTTCGCAGATGCAGCTCAGATCCTGCGTTGCTGTGGCTGTGGTGAAGGCCGGCAGCTACAGCTCCTGTTAGACCCCTAGCCTGGGAACCTCCATATGCCACGGGTGCGGCTCTACATAAAGGCAAAAAGACAAAAAATAAATAAATAAATAAATAAATAAATAAAATGATACACGCTGTCCATTTAAAAGAACACAGAGTTGGAGAAGTATTTAAACCATTTACAAAATCAGTTCCAGATGAATTATAACAGAAAACAAAAATAAGTGATGCAAATTTCGGAAGAGAATGCTACAAACCCAAAACCACTGCAAAAGTATATTTGACCACGTAAACCTGAAAAGTCTTTCTGTGATTAAAAACATACTGCACAAAGTCAATAAAATGATAGATTTGAAAAAATGCAACAAAAATGACAGATAAAAGTATATTTATAATGTAAAATGAGAACATATAGTCTGTAAACAAATACACAAGCCAATGTAAAATTGGGCTAGGCATGTGGATACTGAATCACAGAAGAGAAAATGGTTAAATAACATAGAAAGATGAATAAACTCATTAGAATTATGGGAAGTTCAATTGAAATAATGAGCTGCTTCTTGGTACCATTTACATTGGAAAAAGTTTAAAATATATACAGGGAGTGATATAGAGGAAAGCATACTATCACATATGCTCAATAGAAACTAAAATTTCACGTACTAGCATTATCACAACTTACCCTAAGAAAAACCATGCTTATGCTTTCAACAGTGTAATCTCATCGTGGAAATCTATCTTTTAGAAATAAATACATAGTTAAAAAGTTATGTCCTCAAGGTTAGCTGATGTTGAAAAAACTTAAATAAAATGATCAGTAACAGAGAATGTTTAAGTAAATTGTGTAATATGTCCTTCTTGCATATTACATAACTATTAGCAAGAATGAATTAGGATTCCACAGGTTGACAGACTGAGGATGGGGATGTGTCAGATTTTGTAAGATATTATGAATAAAAGTAAAATGTTCATCAACAAAATGAAAAGGCAACCTACTGAATGGGATAAAATATTTGAAAATTACATACCCCATAAGGGTTAAAATCCAAAATATACAAAGGACCTATAGAACTCAGCGAAATAAACAAACAAAAATAATTTAAAGTTTAAAAACACGCAGAGGATCTGAATTGACATTTTTCTAAGGAAGACATACAGATGGCCAACACGTATATACAAAGATGGTCAACATCACTAAGCATCAGGGAAATACAAATCAAAGCCACAATGAAATATCAATTCACATCTTTTAGAATGGCTGTTATCTAAAAGCAAAGAAATAACAAGCGTTGGCTGGATGTAGAGAAAAGGAACACTTGTGTACTGTTTATTGAAATATAAATTTGTGTAGCCACATTGGAAAATAGTATGGAAGTTTCTCAATAAATAAAAATAGAAGTGAAATATGCTCCAGCAATTACACTTCTGGGTATTTATCTGAAGGAAATGAAAACACTACTTTGAAAAGATATATGCACCTCTAAGTATACTGCAGCATTAGTCACAATAGCCAATATATATGAAAACAACCTTATTGTCCATCAGTGGATGAACAAAGATTTGGCCATATATGAAAAGGATGATTATTCAGCCGTAAAAGGAATATAGTCTTGGAGTTCCTATTATGGCTCAGTGGTAATGAACTGGACTAGTATCCATGAGGATGGGGGTTTGATCCCTGGCCTCACTCAGTGGGTCAAAGATCCAGCATTGCCATAAGCTGAGATGTAGGTCACAGACACAGCTCGGATCCCATGTTGCTGTGGCTGTGGTGTAGGCTGCCAGCTGTAGCTCTGATTCGACCCCTAGCCTGTGAACCTCCACATGACATGGATGTGGCCCTAAAAAAAAGAAAAGAAAAAAAAAAGGAATGCAGTCTTGCCATTTGTGACAATATGGGTGGATCTTGAAAGCACTGTGCAACGTGAAATGTCAGAGTGAGAGAGAGAGCGAGAGAGATAAATGCTGTATGACTCACATGTGGAAGTGAGAAATAGCAACAATAGCAAAAAAAAAAAAAATAGGTTCACAGATGCAAAGAAGAGATTGGTGTTGTCAGAGGCAGGAGATGGTGGGGTGGGGAAAATGAGTCAAAGAGGTCAAAAATTACAAATTTTCAGTCATAATCAAATCCTGTGTATATAGTGTATAGCATGGTGATTATAATTACAAATATTGTATTGCATACTTTAAAGTTGATAAGAGTAGATTTTATTTTATTTTATTTATTTATTTTTTATGTTATTTTTTGCTTTTTAGGGCTGCACTAGTGGCATATGGAAGTTCCCAAGCTATGGGTCTAATCGGAGCTACAGCTGCCAGCCTATGCTGCAGCCACAGCAATGCAGGATGTGAGCCGCATCTGCCACCTACGCCACAGCCCACTGCAACGCCAAATCCTTAATCCACTGAGCGAGGCCGGGGATGGAAACCGCAACCTCATCGTTACTAATCAGATTCATTTCCACTGCGCCACAATGGGAACCCCAAGAGTTTTTCCCTCAGCACAAGAAAAAAAATGTAACTATGTATAGTGATGGATGTTAAGTAGACTTATTGTGGAGGTAATTTTGCAATATATACAAATATCAAATCATATTGTATATATGATTGAAATGATCATTGTATTGTATATATTGAAACTAATATAATGAGATGTCATTTATACTTCAATAAAGAACAATTAAAATTGAAAACTGAAAAAAGGAAAGTGTTGAGAAGTGTGTAAAAAATAACCCCATTTTGAAAAAAGCAAGTTATGGCAAAAATCTATAGAGTTATATCATTTGTATTATTATAGATCTATAATTTATATATATATGAAAATACTATAGATATAGATGAATATGTTATAGATATGCATCATTCTTATATATGTGTGTGTATATGTGCATATATATATACATATATATATATATATATATGTATATATGAATATGGGGCAAACTAAGAAAGGATACCCACTAAGTTATTAACTCAACTTTTTTGGAAGAATTGAGAGTGATAGCACTCATGTAAAGAAAGTGTCAAGTTAATCATACTCTCCACAGTCATTACATGGAATGCACATCAAAACATAAGAATGTGCAATATCAAGTAAATAGCAAGAGATTGCTCGGTTTCATATTCTGGTTTGCTTTCAGATCACCCATTTTGTTTTTTTCGCCTGATTTTTCATTTCTTGAGCAAATAAAGGTACTTTCTACTTGAATCTAGAAACAAGGACTTATGATTTACTCTGAAATATCCTATAAACAAACAATTCCTATTTTTTGCCTCAGTGAGGAAATATTAATATCCTTCATAAAACCTAACTATATACCCATTTGCAGAGACAAAACCCAAAATTTCTTCCACTATAGATCAATAAACTACAGATTTGTGTCAGTATTATAAACTGCTATTCCTTTATTCTCATTTAGAAGGTTTTTTTCTTCATTTTATCAGAAACTGTTAATGCTATACATGACATAATATGTGGTTATAAACTGTAAATATATTTAGCTGAAATACAAAGAATTCTTATACTCATTAGATCAATGTCATTATGAATGGACTGAATATTACTTCAAATTTGATAGTTTGTGTGTGTATTGCACACCTAAGAAACAAAAGGCCAGACTTCCTGTTTGCCAACAATATCTCCCAAGTTCCCAAGAAGTAAAGAAACAGATATTTCTCAGGAAGCTACATTATGCTAATATAAAGCGATATATTTAACCAGATTCTGAATAAAGCAATTTTAATTACATCCATTCATTGTAAGTGAAAGAAAAAATATTGTTATTTTAACAGTTAGTGATTGAATTCTTCATAGGCAGCGGACTATTTTCTACAGTAAATACATTTATAAGTGCTGTTGAATGTGAACTTCATCTCTGTTGTTTGGAAGGATATAAAATAAGAGATAGCTAAATTCTCTATTTAATTAATCAACAGAAATGTACAAGGATGAGAGAAGAAAGTAGACAGGTGGTTGGAGAATAATTGAGAAAGTGAATGACAAAACAGCAGGGGATTGACAATTTGGGAAAGGAAAAAACAGTGAAAAACTATATTTGGTTGGTGAAATCAAAGGGTTAGTCAAAGAGATTTTAATGAAAAGCATATTTTATATCCTAGGACCATACTTGTTACCTTTGTGACCCCTGTTTTAACTTTGTGTGCTTCAGTTTATTCACAAGAAAAAAAATAGGAATCATTATAATATCTACCTCCTGGGTTTGTTATGAGAATCAAATGAACTAAAACATATAAATCATGGTGATGCATAGCAGCTGTCATATGCATTGGGTCTCACATATATATTTTAATTTATTTAAATGAATTATGTGACTAGTTGGGGTGGGGATAGCAAATCAAAAAAGGAGCTGCATAATATGTTTTCATTGGCTTTATGCTAGAGACAATAGCAGGACTGCAACACTAATAAAACTTTCAATTAGTCAAAAAAATCCAGAGCTAGAATTAACCCTACTAATATATAAGCTGTTGGTAATTTACAGATATTTGGAGGAAGGCATTGTACTACACACCTTATAATATATGGTGGAGATACAGGCCAATTTGTTGAAAATTTCAAAGAGAGCGGTTTATTGGAGTAAAAATTACACAATTTCTTTATTAAAGCTATTCATTCACTTTATTCAAAAAACATATTGAGAATTTAATATGTGCAGGTATTGTGCTAAGCACTAGGCATTTATTTAATTCCTTTCTGAAAAAAATCTCAAAATAATGAGAAAGGAAAAATTGCAATAAACTGTGATATATTTTAGTTGAGGTATTCAGGTAGCAATACATCCTTCCTACTATAGCAAGCAAAATCATACCAAATGGTAAGATGATATTGACATAGTTACATTTATATTAATTATATTGCATAATTATTATTTATGTATTTATTGAAAATTATTTAGCAGAAATAAAAATATGAAAAATGAGTTATGATAAAACCAAGAGGCGGTTATTTAAACATTTTTATGCTATAAGCGTTTAGAAATACTGTCTAATGTTCACAACAATGTAGAGTGTGGGATATTATGATTTTTAAAAAAGAACATAACTATAGATACACTAATAATTTAAAAATCACAAAGTCTATGAACAAATTATAAGAACAAATATAAAAACTCAGAAAACTTTACATCTTTAAATTACCAGAATAAATAAGAATTTAATAGAATAAAATTATTTAGAGAAAGTAAACCAATATTTAAAAATTGTTCCCCAGTCAAACACATATAAATTAAATAAATAAGATACAGAGGAATAGTTTAAAGTCAAAGTTTGCCTAACCACCAGAGGCAGAAAAATTTTATGTTATACAATTTGCTATAAGGTGATGCAAACCGTTTCACAAGGCTAGTGTGTTCTCAGTACCTAAATTAGATAAGGACAGTTTAAGAAAATAAAAACAGGAACATTTTCACATACCAAAAATAAATACAAAAACCATGGATATGGTATTATCAATTTGAATACATCAAATAGGACAAAATAACAAAATAACAAACAATAAAAATATTTGTCTTAGATTTAATTATCAATCACCTATGTATGTATATTAGATCTTATGCACATATATTATATATTAAAATGATAGTATAGAGAGATTATATTTCTAATTTTGGAATAAGGTAGTTCATAATCAACATGATTAAAAAAGACATGAAAAAAATTTTTATGAACTTTAAAGTTTATTACTTCTCGAGTTCTCACCATGGCACAGTGGGTTAAGAAATTGACTGCAGTGACTTGGCTTGCAGCTGTGGCTCAGATTCAGTCCCTGGCTAGAAACTTCCATATGCTGTGAGTGTGGATATATATAAGAAATACATTTTCCTATAGAAGTAATAATATATATATTACTGCTAAGATCACCACAAATAAGTTTAAAAGAAAAACAGGGTGAAAATGCTTTTAACAGATGTAACACATGTATAATGAATAGAGGAATAATATTTTAAGGTACAAAAAACTACAAGTCGGAGTTCCCATTGTGGCTCAGTGGTTAACAAATCCGACTAGAAACCATGAGGTTGCCGGTTTGATCCCTGGCCTTCCTCAGTGGGTTAAGGATCCGGCGTTGCCATACGCTGTGGTGTAGGTTGCAGACGCGGCTCAGATCCTACGTTGCTGTGGCTGTGGTATAGGCCGGTGGCTACTGATTAGACCCCTAGCCTGGGAACCTCCATATGCCCCAATGCAGCCCTAGAAAAGGCAAAAAGAAAAAAAGACAACAAAAAAACTACAAATCCACAAGAAAAACATAGGATGTTGAACACCAATTACTAAGGGATCACTTAAAAATCCTTTATAGGCATTTTAAATAATTTAAACAAATGTTTAACTTTAATGGTAGTTAAAGAATTCAAATGACATAACTTAAAATGTTGCACAATTTTAATTAAAAATAATGATTAACAAGAGTGAGGAAAATTACTTTATACAGTAAGAAAGTAAAGTATTGCAGCCTTTTTGAAGGACAATTTGTACAGTTAAAATTGTTGCCTTTCTCTTTCTAACCTTTTTCACTTAGTATGACACATATCATATGAGACCCCTAATATGTGGAATCTAATAAAAAATGATACAAAAGAACTTAAAAAACAGAAAAAGACTCAAAGATTTTGAAACCAAACTTACAGTTACCAAAGGGTAAATATGGTGGGAGAGAGATAAATTGGAAGGCTGGGATTGACATATACATACTACGATATAAAAAATAGATAGGTAACAAGGACCTACTTTATAGCATATGAAAATCTACTCAATATGTGTAATAAGCTATATGGGAAAAGAATCTGAAAAGGAGTGGATATATGTTTATGTATATGATTTCCTTTGCTGTACACCTGAAACCAACACAACTTTGTTAAGTCAACTACACTCCAATAAATTTTTTTTTTAATGAAAACTCATAGACCCTAAGAATAATAATTTTCAGGACTTTTCCTAGATAAATTTATGCGTGTGTTACATAAAAGTTAAACTACTATTCTAATTGCTACAGTGACATAATATTAGCTGTGACTTCAATGTGCATCTACAATGTGTGTGCCATGTAGATTTTTTAATAGAGTAGATATGTGTACCATCATTGATGGATCTCTAGCACATATTGTTGAGAGCAGAAGGGAACTGCAGTTTAATAACAATGTTATACTACATTTAATGTAAAACAAACACCTCCCAAACTCCTATGAAAGTATATATATAGAATGCTATCTACAATATATATTTTATATGAACATATCTCTAGGCAGTTTCTAAATGCATAGAGAAAGGCTAGGCTAATGACACCAAAGTGATATCAGTGACTACTATTCATAAGATATGGGGCCAAATTTATATACAGTATAATGTTTCAACATTTATACAAGAAAATGCTTTCATATTTTACTTGCATATTAAAACATAAAAACTTGGTGCTCCTTCACAGAGACACACAGCTAGTTTTTTATACGCCTGCATCCCTACCAAGAGTGTCACAGTATTTCATATGTTCACAGCAAAATACATATAAATATTTATTGAATAAACATTTATTGAATGCATACTATTTGCCAGACACTTTTTTTGGCACCCTGTATCAACAAACAAATAAATAAAAATCCCTATCCTCATGAACCTTAATTTTTAATACTTAATATAAATATATTTGCAGGGAAGCTAGCTGAGGAAGAGTTTATTAATTTGAATATTAGTAAGAAGCCAAATCAACTCTATTGCTAATGAGTAAGATATCATAGCTTGTGTTTTTCCCTTTAGTTTCAAAAGGTGATGTGAAAGAAAAAATGAGAAAGAGTAGGTAGGATTTTTTACAAGTAGGTTTGAAATTTTTTGTTAGTACCACTCTTTTCAGTACATTGAGACCATGCATTTATGTTAGTCCAATCTTTCAGAATCATTTTAGCATACAGATGTGTTCAGTAACTTACCTACTAAAAACATACATTATCTCAGGTCATCTAATGCTTCTCATGTAAAGACAAGTAGATAGGTAGGTAGGTAGAGATCATGTCTATTACTTTTTGAGCCTTTGAGACTTGCAAAAGAGAAGTATGGAAATAAAGGTGATATTGTGGTAATAGAGGTAACCCCATTCAGCCCAGCAACATTTTATTATTGCATGTCTTTCTGAACATGAACTCTGGAGATTCTCATATGCTATGATGGTGTAAAACTCCATGGATAAGAATCATTAATTTAAAATGAGATAAAGCCAAATATGATTATAATAATTCTTAGGCATGCTGAGAGCCTTACATATTATTTTCTCTAATAATAGTTATGTCACAGCATAGTGTTTTAAACCCAAATACCCATAAGAATATTAGGAAAACTATGAAAAGTAGACAGAGTAACAGCTATGTTTAAGAAAATAGGGGTTTGGAAGATTGTGCTGAATCAGAAAGTATATGCTTGATCTAAAAATTTACTTAAGCCCGATTTTATTCTGACAAAACATTTCTGAATATCAATTCATTCTGTTTCCCTCTACTGTCAACATGTGACGTTCATGATCTACAGTCTCCAGCCTAGGGTGTCTCCTTTTCCTGTTCTAGTATAGGGATATAATTAGGACTAGGCTCTCTGTTCTTGTCAACAGGAAGGTGTATTGTATGGCAAAAAGCACAGAGAAGTTTGATTTCTATAACTTTTGTTTTCATAAGTTCTTACTGGAACTAAGTCCAATTTCAAGGGAAAAATTTTTTAAAATATTTTTGATATTTATTTTTTCCATTATATTTGATTTACAGTGTTCTGTCAATTTCTACTGTACAACAAAGTGACCCAGTCTCTCTCTCTCTCTCTCTCTATCACACACACACACACACACACACACACACACACAAACATATATTCTTTTTCTCATATTATCCTTCATCATATTCCATCACAAGTGACTACATACAGTTCCCTGTGTTATACAGCAGGACCTCATTGCTTATCCACTCCAAATGCAGTAGAGGAAAAAATGTTTTTGAAAGAAGAGACAGAGCTCGCCACTCTACCCTAGATCCCATTATAAAAATGAAATGCTGGTCAAGGGGTGGGGGAGAAAAAAGGGTAAGAATGTTGTGGGAGAGATGGTACAGGATTAACTGTAATCCTTACCTTATGCAGAATTTTCTGAGAGTCTAATGTATTTAGACAGATATTACCATAGACAGCCTCACAGAATTTCCTGTACCCCAGGTATAGGAATGAAGCAGAAAAGTCTACAGTTCCCTAAGTGTTGTGAAATCTTATGAATATTTGCTGGCTTGAGCATGGCCCAGGAGCAAGGAGCACTATCCTATAGTGAAATATCCTGACAGTTTAACAACAGAGACATCATCAAATAACTAATTGGCACTACATGCGTATCCCAGAATCTAGCCACATTCCCGAGGAAGATAGTAGTGTGGGTTGGTGTAGAAAAGCCTGAGGTTAATGTTTCCTGGAAACCTCACAGGATGGAGTTTAAAATTTCTCATCAGTGAGAAATCCCATCATGTTTTTTTAGCACCAAACGGAATTCATTCATCCTTAACACTGCAAAGTGGTATTAAAATATAGTTTAGTAAAATTTTGAATAGTTTAGGGCATGTCTTAAACTGTGCATTTACATTTTAGGTATTTGAATTCCTAGTATTACTCAATATTCAATTTAACATTCTTAATTATTAATTTAAATATTAAAAATCATCCATATTTTCTAAATGGATTGAATACAATTTAAGAATTTTAAAGGTTTTCATAAGGTATATATCATGGCAATAAAAATATATTTATAGGTATATTTAGGGTAACATTCCTGTTATTTGAAATAACCTCAGATTTACCCTGAAACAGAAATAAATGCACAAAATTTATCTGCGTAACTAAAAAAAATTTTATGAAGTCTAAGCTTTAAAATCTCATGCCTTTTCTTCATTGAAGGGCTCTTAAGACCTCAATCAAGGACTATTAACTTTAATTATACAGACATCTAATAAACTTGATTATCAGAGTTATCTTCCCTGAGCAGATATAACCATTTTAAGGGAAACTGTAAAGAGCGAGTTCAAGAACTTGAAAAACATAACTGGCTGTACTCATACAGTGTAAAACACTGTATCTACTGCATGTACCTGTACTGTACATGTGAAGCTCCACAGGGCAGAACTAATTTTCAGAAAAAAAGTATTTATTTCAGTCTTTTGTGGAGATACCAACCAATGAATATAATGAAATAATCAGAGTGAAACTACAGTTGTCTGTGTCAGTTCTCCAAATGGATTCATATTTTTTTATTTCTTTCAGTCCAAACTACTTAATAGAATTTTCCTATTTAGATTTTTTAAAGAAGAAAGAAAAATTGATTTTTAATGAACATTAAAGTGTGTATATTTTAAAGATGATTCTTTTATACTTTTACTTCATTTATCACAAATATCATTGGTGCAATTAGAATGTATTGGGACTTTAAAGGTTATCTAATTCTTTTCTTCCAATTAAGCTGAGTTTAACACATATTTTATTTCTTTCACTTAGTCATTTTAATTTAAATAATTTTGCATTTATTATTTCTTCAGTCACTTATTTAATATATATTTACTGAGTACTTAATATGTGCTATTATGGGTATTTAATATCTTAAGTTTACTTTGGGGAAAATATTAGAAATTAGACAAGCAGTTATGACCTTTTGATTGTGATTTTACTCTCTACAGACAAATATATATAGATACGTTGACCAGAAAGTACAACCTGATAGTGCTGAGGAAATTACTAAAGAGTTTTCAGGAAGAGTATTTTAAGATTTACTTTTGTGATTATAAAGATAAACCTGGATTGTTATGTGAAAAATGAAGTAGATGGGAATTAATGAGAAATTAGTGAGACCAGTTAAGTAATGTAACAAAGAAGCCAAAAGACAAACACACATGTGTGATAAATACTGTCACTTAGCAGGCAGAGTTCTCACTGTGGTACGGTGTATTAAGAAGTATTTATTATTTTAAAAATGATTTACCTGCTATGATAATGCAAAAAAAAAATTCACTATGTCCATAGGTTTTAAATATATTTGACTAGGTTTCCATACTCTTCTGGATGTTATAATAATAAGAACAATCTGGAAACATGTTGCAATATTTTGGTTTCAGTGAATGCTAGAAACTGTATAACTTTGCTATATTTCATATTTATTTCACTTTTCTTAAATTCCAGTCAAACAGATGACATTTTCCACTCAAATTTCTATATCCTAGTGAACTCGATATTTCCAAATCTGAACTCACCAACATATCTTCCCCTCCTCCTCCTTCCAGTAACTTCTCATATTTTCCTAGTGTCTATCAGTATTTTCTAAGGTATCCGTGTTCAAAATTTTAAAGCCACTCCCATTCACTCCAGTCTTTTTGGTTTTTTCCCTCTATATGTGATCAGTCACTATGGCTGCAAAGAAATTTGGGGAAGTATTTCCTTTTTCTTGGGGAGGGGGTGAAGGAGAAGAAGATAACGTTTTATTGCTTTGCCAGGCAAAGGGAGCCACAGCAAGCCTTAAAGACTGTGCCCCTGTGGAAGTATTTCTAATCTTTGGTACATCTACCTTCATTGTAACTCCGGGTCTACAAACCTGGCAATTTTTTTTTTTTTTTTTTATGTCAGCTTCAGAACTGCTTACTCAAACTGCACTTATTCATTTCCGTAGTACTCTGATGCCAAATTTTTCCTACTTCTTTCACTAAATGAGTTTTCTGTTCAAAGGCTTCTAATTCCTCTTTTATTTTTTCTATCATATTCAAAGTCATCCATGTGGCGTTTGGTGTCCTTCAACATCTAATTGCACGCTAACAAATGATCATATTTTCTCCTTATCTTATAAAAGGTGCAAATATATGGAAGCTTTGCCAACTTTACACACATTCCTTTTGTCTTCTAACTTGCCATTTTCCCTGAATTGCATCTTTTCTACCTCAGTTCTAATATAAATCATTCTTTAAGACCTAGTTCACATTTAAAGTTTCCCTACTTTCTTTGATTATTATTCCCCATTACTCATCCCTTCCTACTCTGAACTGCTACAGATATGATGACTTGACCACCTATGCCACACTACCTTGAAAGTCTTTGTTTTTAAATTCAGGAAATAATATAAACTCCTTGAAGCGGAAACATGACCTATGTAAGGATAATAATAATAATAATACTCCAGTGATAGTAGTAACAACAGCAGTCATAACATTGAGCACTTTATATTTATGCATATTTTCTACTTTATATCTTACAAAACCCAGAGAAGTAGGTGTTATAATTACTACTCCCATTTTATATCTAAAGAAATGAGATACAGAGAATTTTAGTAATGTTTACAAGGAAATAGAACTACTTAATAGCAGAGGCTATATTTAAACACATGCTGTGTGTACTTCTGTGACTATGGTTTTAACTACGTCCTTATGTTACTTTCTTCCTATCTTCATGTACAGAGCTCATATCTCAATGCAAGGGACAATCTCAAAATATTTTTGATAAAATGAATCAAAAATCTTGAAACAACATTCAGTGATTTCCAAGCAACTTTTATATCATTTAGACTGCCTCTCATAATGATGAAACACCTTATAATCCCTGGGTGTTACAACTAACTTTGTTTCTTCACGTCCCTACTTTTCTCTTCAGCTTCATGGATAAATTTCCAGTGGCCCAAATGCTGTGACAGTGAGGTTTCATTAAAGCTGAAACCAGTAAAGCTAAAACATCCTGAGTGCTCAGCAGTGACAGTGTCAGTAAGCAATTAATCTCCAACAGTTCACCTACCATGTACGAACTTCAGAGTTCAATTCAGTACCTCACGTGACACTACATCCTAATTCCCTCCTGGAGCAGAAAGTCTGAAAGGCAAAAATGGAACATCAGGAAAATAGCAAGAAATATATAATGCAGATAAAAACAGCTTTTCATCTGTGAAAATATATGGTCCCTTTTTTTACAGAAAAAAATAATTCCGATCTTGGAACTTTTAAAATTGGTTAGTTTTCAGCTTGCCTCATTTTCGCCCTCTGCAAAATAGGTTTAATGGTATTTGTGCGTTTATAGAAAGACACTGTGGGATTTAATTAAAGCATATAAAACATAGAGGGAGACTCTGCAATTACTTTTTCACTCACCTTTGTCATTTAGTTTTCTTCAAGGGGACCATGCCTTTTATCAGTTATAATGTCAACGAAAACCACAGAACACCACGTGATGTTATTGTGGAAAAGGATTTTATGCAGACATAAATAAGTAGCAACATAAGGCAATGCCTGGAAACATAAAATTCCAAGCATAGAAATGCTGCAAAAATATAACACCAGAATTTGTCACTGTGTCAGCATTTACCGCTCCCTTAACATCCTAGAGCCTAGTCCCAAGAGAACAGTGCCAGAGAGATCCTTTAAAATATAAAACTTCTCACAAAGAAAAAAAGGTGGTGATGGATGTGTTAATTACCTTGATGGGAAATCCTTTTCTAATGTATACATATACCAAATCTTTAAATATTCTACAACTTTATTTGTAAATGGTACCTCAATAAAGCAGAACAGAGATAAGATTATTTCTTTACATAAGATTAATAATGAAATTTTACTTCTCAAACTCGCAATATATTCCATCTCACTGAGAGCAAAAGCCAAAGACCCTACTAGAGGTCACCTGAAGGGATGTGTACTCTAAGCCTGCTCTCACCTCTAACCACAAATGACATTCTCTCCCAAGTCAAACTGGATTCCTTGCCAGGCAAGTGTCCACCTAGTGGAGTCTGCACCAGTCCTTCCCAAGCCTTGAATGCACTTTAGTCAGATCTCTGGACGGCTCAATTCCCTGTCTCTCCTTCAGGTTGATCCCCTAACAGTGAAGTATTATTTGCACACCTATTTACAACTGTATCCTGGCCTTTGCATTTTCTAATGCCTCTCCCTTCTCAATTTAGTCCATAGTCTTGTTATCAACATATGCCAGACTATAGATTTCAATTTTTTCTTTATTGTCTGTTTCTCCCTACTAGGTTATAAGTTCCATGAGCATAGGGATTTTGAGTCATTTTGTTTACTGATCTATTCCCAGTGCCTAGAAAACTGCCTGTCATAAACTTGGTTTACTGAGGTAAATGTTTATTGAATGAATAAATGAAACAGAAGAGTTTCAGACCTCAGAATGGAAATGAGGTAGCATGCAACATAGTCAATCAGGGATTATCCACAGGAGGAAAAATGTCCAGGTTAATTTACAGATAAAATCCTCATTTTCCATATATTATTTGTTGCTATATTAAAAATCATATGATTAGTTAGGCTATTATATAAGTTAATATTTCTTTTAAAAATTTGCACATATAACCTCTTTTCCAATTTATGGGAAATAGTACAGAAAAGGTGGCATAATATCTCATAAAGTAGCCAAGAAAATTAACATAAGAAAAAAAACAGGGATATCCACTGAACTACTCATTCTTGTATTCCTATTCTCTCACTTTACAATCCACAATGCAAACAAAACAGAAGAAAAACAAGAAAGAGAAAAACACACAGAGGTCAAATAAGCACAGAATACAAATAGAAATATTTAGACTGAAAAAAATATGTTAAAAAGGAACTGATTTAGTAAAATAAATCTTATTTTGATTTAATAATTAGATATTTATACCAATAAATGGGATATAAATTTATACACAAACTATTATGTTTATTTATAGGTACCACACTTAAAATGAAAAATGACTAAGCTCTGGCAGGATTTAAAATCATGATATGTGAAAACAGGCAAAGTAAAGCAAAGCAAAATAAAACAAAAAAGAAGAAAAGTAGAGGAAACCAAACACCCATTAAATACATTTATCTATCATAAGAACCTATAGAACTATAGCTATTTAAGTGATTGTTGGAGACCATGAAAAAGCTGAACTTTGCAGAAGGCAACTATCTGTGGATGCAGAGTTCTAAAGTACAGAATCTCCTCCAAAGACAAGATAAAGGACTTAATGCAGTAGCCATGTTATTATATAAACAGCTGCATTATGTCTTAAGGATACACCCTTTGATATCACTAAGATAACCTCCTTATTGCTTATACCTATTCCTGCCCACTAATCTTGTCACCTTCCTTAATCAAAGTAATACTAATCTCATCACCTTCCACGCTAATCTCATCACGTTCCTCAATAAAAGTCCTGTGGGCTAAAACCTAGGAGCCTGTGTTCTGCAGAACAGAGTGCCTCCTGAAGAGTTCTGCAGACATAAAAGAGTCTTATGTTTTGTTATACTGCGCCATCCCTCTTCCAGAATTCCTCATTTCCTTGCAGTGCTGGATGCAGCAAGCGATGTTATAGAAAAAAAAAAAAATAACCTATGAAGAGTCATAGGCTATATATACTATTAAAAGTTTTTAAATGTATAAAAATTGCTTGCATGGTATACTTAAATTTTGGCTGTAAAGTTGGCTGATAAATTAACTAATACTAAGTGTCTACAATGTGTCTCCCATAACATGTTTCATCTAATTATATACAAACATATATATGTATTGGAATAAAACAAAGAATATTTACAGAAATGTTGACAGTACTTTTCTTTTTTTGTTTTTGTTAGTTTGTTTTTTGTCTTTTTGTCCTTTTAGGGCTGCACCCATGGCATGTGTACACCGCAGCCACAACACAGAATTGGAGCCGCATCTGCGACCTACACCACAGTTCACGGCAATGCCGGATCGTTAACCCACTGAGCAAGGCCAGGGATTGAACCCACAACCTCATGGTTCCTAGTCAGAACTGTTAACCGCTGCACCATGATGGGAACTCCGACAGTACTTTTCTTTGGAGAGCAAATTATGGGTAGCTTTTCATTTTTAAAATTACTTTAGCTTTAAAATAAATGCATATTTCCATTAAAATTATGCTCAGTTCCGGTGAACTAAGAGAGAAGCCATTTGATTCAATTTTCCTTTACTTTCTTACATTAAATCATTGACCAAGCCATGTTGTGTCTATACTCAAAATATTTCTAGGAGTATCCTGGTGACCTAGCAGTTAAGATCTAGCATTGTCACTGCTATCTCATGGGTCCAGTCCCTGGCCTGGGAACTTCTGCATGCCACAAGTGCAGCCAAAAAAAACCAAATTTCCAGAATTACTATTCCTTTTTATTGAATATTTCAAAAAACTCCTAATTTCTGTTTTCAGATTTAATGCCACCAATGATATCTTCAGTGTAAACTATTTAAATTCAATTTTGTTTCCAATCACCAACACAGCTATATAGGAAGAAAATAAGAGAAGATGATAGATATTCTGAGGATGGAGCCAGAACAATTTCTTACCTCATCATCCATTGAGTTATTTTCCTTCACTTTTATGAAAGTTGTTAGAGCTTACTGTTAATCAATAGAGATTTGGAGAGTACTTTAAAGAAAATTTAAAAAAATTACATTCTAAGATTCTTATCTCATTTAGCTATATTTGCATAACCACTACAGATTAAAGTCCCACCAAATACTTTAAAGATATTAAAATTATGGAAATCATCACATTCAGATTACCGCTCTTCAATCACAAATATTTAAAAGTCCATATTTTTTCATTTTAATATGTATTTTAGAAAATGTAATCTGTAAATGTTTTGTGTTTCTAATCAGTTTTGTAGAATGAGAAACAACTTTCTTAAACTTTTCTGTATAACTTGGTATCCATTTTATGTTTCTGCATTCCATCTAGTACAAAGTACTCTAGAAAAAAGATGTAAAATAAGACAGGGTGTGATTAATACCCTAATTTATCATCTTGGTTTTTCTGGTTACTTACTGGATTAACATACACTTTAGAACACAAAGATTAAAGTCTTGTATTGTGTTTTATCTAAAGGTCAATGTGAGAGGATAAAAGAAGTTCATTGTATCAAATATTTCAGTTCTATGGGCTATTCTTCATATTATTTGTACTATTCTGAAATATTTCCTTCGATATTTTTCTATCAGACAGAACTATTTACAGTTTTATGGTAGTTTTTATTTTACATGTGGAAATATTTGTGCGGAATCAAATAAGGGATATAACTTCCTTTAATTTCCAAAGGGGTTACTTAGCTCGACTACATTTGGCTCTTCATAATTTTTGCAAAGAAAAATATCAGAGAACACTGTCACCTGTTCGTCTTCTCTCATGTTTACTTTTTCTGAGATAAAAAAATTTATGAAACTATGTTTTGAGAGAGCATCTGGTCCAATAAGGGTGTATTAAAATAAGGCTAGAAGACTGAAAACACCAAGTAGGGATTTTATATTGAGACACGCTGTTATTTATGTTCAGTTACCAAAGGAAATACCATTTATTAATTTTATTGTAATATTTATTGGATGAGCATTTTCACCTTGACATTAATCTAGAAAATAGAATTTTTTTTAAATTTCCACTTACAAATGAACAGACTGGTGAAGTGACACTTAAAATGTATATATTTTTTGGAGTTCCCGTCGTGGCTCAGTGGTTAATGAATCCGACTAGGAACCAAGAGGTTGCAGGTTTGATCCCTGGCCTTGCTCAGTGGGTTAAGGATCCGGCGTTGCTGTGAGCTGTGGTGTAGGTTGCAGACGCGGCTCAGATCCTGCGTGGCTGTGGCTGTGGTGTAGGCAGGTGGCTGTGGTGTAGACCCCTAGCCTGGGAACCTCCATATGCCGCGGGTGTGGCCCTGCAAAAGACAAACAAACAAACAAAAGTATATATATTTTTTAACAACATGTATTTATTTCTCACAATTCTGGAAGCTGAAAAGTTCAAGATCAAGGTGCTCACAGATTCAGTTCCTGAGAAAATCCTCTTCTGCTTGTAGATGGCAGCCTTTTCACTGTGTCCTCACAGGTAAGAGAGAAAGAGGGCAAGCACTGTGGTCTAAAAGATATTTTTAAGAGAATTTATTGAAGCCATGGCCATGTATATATGCCTGATTGAATCTAGTATCCAAGCAAGTATTTCAGTCCCAATTACAGTAACTTTTCAGATGGCATTAATGGAGCTTCACAATAGTCAATCCGGTAAGGTCATTATTATTGTCAGAATTTTTTGGTCATAATTATTTTAATGGATAATTTGATTGGACATGAAAAAACTTCATTGATCTCACAGTTACACAATATGGAAGAGGATGAACCTGAAACAAATGATTTTTGTGAATGGAGGTTGCCTTTTCCTATACATAATGAATAAATAGGATAAATGGAATTAGTAATTTGTCTTAGTGAAATTACATTATTAACTACAATATGTAAAGAAAGCAAGTAATTTATTCCCACTCCGTTTACTACAGAATTACTTTTGCAAATTTATTTTTTACATATACTTTACTATGGATTAAATTTAAGACAAATCTACTAAAATATACTCAAGACTTAGTCAGTTACCATTTTTGCATGTTATCTATGCATTGGCTTCTTTTACCATCACACACACACAGCACAGACACATGCACACACAAATACCATGTACACACAGATACATAATCACCAATCTACACCACACATAGACACGCGTATGCATACAGACACAGACAAGCTGTTTCACTGATCAATATTCTTCCACAAGGCCTTTGGTTGACCTGTCTCCAGTTATTGATTTTTGGATATTTCTTCTTAGAACAGAAGGAAATAGGTAGCGATTCAAATTCCTATTACTCAATTTAGAAGTAAAGAATTAGTGTCACAGTGAAGAAAAAAGAAAACATATATTGTGTAAAAATGAAATATGGTACGTTTTGTGAAGAGAATGGAGAAAATAGACTGTTAAGAGGAATAGAAAAGATCTGAAAAAGGTAAAAAGCTTAATGAGAAAAGATATATAAATGACTATGAAATATGACAGAGAAAGAGAGATGGGACTGACTAAAGAAAGGAGATTCAGTGAGCACAGTCTTCACTTTTTATGTCATAATGCCTTTCCTTCCTCATAACAAGGGAGAATATTTGCAAAAAGAATGAAGACACATACATTTTCCTCTGGCATTTTTGAAGATTTATTCTGCCTTTTCTCTGTTAAATTCTTAAATGTAATGGAAAAAGTAAGTTGACAAGGCTGAAGAACAGGTCAAAAAGAGAGTTCAACCATTTGACGCATTTTCTATGGTTCAGTAAAATTCCTCCTCCACTATCGTCATCTCCAGCCAACCTCCAGTACCAATGAGTCGTTTAGAACTTAACTGACATAACTTATTTCATTTCGGGAAACGTATTTTTTAAATTCAACTTCTGTTTGGAAGTTCTTTTCCCTTACTTTATATACATATAAAAAAAGACATCCATTCTCTAATGCTGCATAAACATTTTTTGTCAGATTTTTCTTAAGCTAACATGCTAACTGGTAAAAGAGTCTATTAATTATCAGAAGTAATCTGCTCTCTATTGTTTTTATTGGATACTTGTGGCTAGGGAGCCGAAGAATAAGGGTATTTTATTTCTCTTTTTATTTGTTTTTCAATTTACAACCATCTGGCACAAACCTGAAACTTGTGGCAGGAGTCCCATTAAAAGGAGGAATATAAAAACACGAACAAGGGTTGTTTTTATAACTGAAAATTAAGACAGGGGTCACATATTTATGGAGGCTTGGTTGAAAGATCTACTGTGATTACATATTTCAGAAATTTGTACTTTAAGCTCTGTCATGACCCACAAAAAGCAGCAGAAATGTGTGACTTTTCTGCAGGAAAATAATGGATTATTAAATGGGGACTCCTTATTACTTAGTGATTAAGAGTACAGGTCTGAATCAAATAACTTGGATCCCCTTTCCGCCTCATTCCAGCTGTGTATCTGCAGGCATTTTGCAATTTTTATATTAATGGAGATTATGATAAAACTTCCTCAAGTGATGGGGTTAATGATTAAATGAGAATAATGGATACAGATCAGTTAGCCTTGTGCTAAGCTCCTCTCATTTTCCAAAAAAAAAAAAATGCTATTATTACTTGAGAAGAGAAAATGGTACTAGTCATTCAGTGAGGCCACAGAATACAGTCAAAACTTTGATATAATGATTATTCTTCTGAATGTAGATTCAAATGTTAATACTCAAGGAATTTAAACAGTACTTTGTCAGGTTGCATTTCTACTTAAAATGAAGAAAGCCAGAAATGAATAACATAAATTTAAAAAACAGAAAATAAATCAATGACCTATAAAATGACATATTTTGAGCCTATCTGAAAGATAAGATTGCAAGACAACTAGATGAATTGTATTTCTGAGAGTATCAAACCCTTTGAGGAGAGGTGGAAACACACAAAATGCCTCAGCTTTTGCAGAACATAGGAGAGAGAAATGGAAAACAGGAAAAAAATCATACATGTTAATAACCTTTTAAAAGCCAAGTGTGGTTACTCTGACAGTGTAAAATCCTTGGGAGACAAAAGACAAAAAGAGATATTTAATTCAAAGACAATTTCTCTATACCAAATTTATATCAGGAGCCCAACAGAAATACAGAGAAATGAAAGGTTTGTTAGATGTCCTTTCTATGTCATAAGCATTCAGGAATGCCAACATCTGAGACTAGATTGAGAGGTTCTGGAGAATCCTATTCACACTCCGGACCCTGTTTGAATCCAAGCTGACATATGGTCTTAGAAGAACTTAGAAAAACATCTTCTGTTTTTCAGGTGTACATGGCTTTTTGAAAATCTTCCATCACTGCAGTCTTCCCAACTATGATGAAACAGCAGTAGGCCAAAACTGAAGGGATTGAGGCCTATGATACACTTAAGGTAACCATGGCAACAACAAAATTATTTCTATACAGAGTGCTTTGATTCAGCTCATCTCCTCACTGGCCTAACAAGAAAGAAGGGTCCATTTCTGGCATAATGATTATTTGCCTAGGCCACTACTTTTCCATCATAAATGATGTTTGACAATTAATAAAAAAAATTATGAAACACAAAGGAAAAAAACGTGCATTATCAAGAGAAAAAACTGTCAATACAATTACAGTTAGAGATGACCAAGATGGTAGAACTATCGGTAAAGGGCTTTAAAATAACTATATATAATACATTAAAAGAATCTAGTGAAGTTCCCATCATGGTGCAGAGGAAATGAATCCAGCTAGGAGCCATGACGTTGCGGGTTTGATCCCTGGCCTTGCGCAGTGGGTTAAGGATCTGGCGTTGTCACCAGCTGTGGTGTAGTTTGCAGACACGGCTCGGATCCTGCGTTGCTGTGGCTGTGACAAAGGGCATCAGCTGTAGCTCTGATTTGATCCCTAGCCTGGGAACCTACATGCCATGGGTGCAGCCCTAAAAAAAAAAAAAAAAGGAATCTAGTCAAAAAAACTACTTTTGCAGAATATTTTAATACTCTACATAGCAAAGAATCATTTCTTGAATATAGGTAGATATCTTAAGATTTGATTTACAAAAAATAAGCCCTAACAGTAGGTTTCCATAAGAAACCCACTGCACCACTGCAACTATAAAGAAACAAAAGGATGGGAAAAGTTATACCATGGTAATACTAATCAAGAGAAAACTAGGATGTTATATTAATGTCACATAAAGGAGACTTCAGAAGAGGTAATTTTAAAAGAGATAAAGAGAATCATTGCAGAAAGTTAATGAGTTAACTAATCAAGACACATAACAATCCTAAACGGTTATGTACTTACTAGCAAAATTTTAAAATGAGTGAAAAAAAAACTATTAGAATTTAAAAGAAATAAACAAATCCATAATTACAGTCTGAGATTTGGGACTGCTTTCTTTTTAACTGGTAGAACAAGAAGACAAAAATCAGTTAATATGTAGCCAATCTGACCTAACTGATAATTTATAGAACATTCCAATCAACGATGGAAAATTCATTCTTTAAAAATCAAATAAAATACTAACTAAAGTTGTGATGATAACATCTCAGTAAATTTAGAAGAATCAAGGTACTATAAATCATGTACTCTGACCATAATGGAATTAAAATAGTAATATGTAATAGAAAGACATACGGAAAAGGCTGAAATATTTGGAAATTAGAGAACTCACTTGCAAATAAATCATATTCACTATTGAGATGAAATCACAGACCAAATAAAAAAAATTACTGAATAAAAATAAAAGTACAACATATCAAAATTTGTAGATTACGCTCTGCTTAGAGAGAATTATGTAGTTTAAATATTTATTTTAGAAAATAGAAAGGTCTTAAGCCAGCAAGATAAAATTTCAACTTAAGGGACTAGAGAAAAGATGAGCAAAGAAAACACAGAGTCAGAAAAGGGAAATAAAAATTGGGGTGAGGAGTGCCTGTTGTGGTGCAGCAGAAGTGAATCTGACTAGTATCCATGAGGATTTGGTTTTGATCCTGGCCTGGCTCAGTGGGTTAAGGATCTGGCATTGCTGTGGCTGCTGTGTAGGCCAGCAGCTGTAGTTCTGATTCATCCCCTAGCCTGGGAACTTCCATGTGCTGCAGGTGTGGCCCTAAAAAAAAAAAAAATTGGGGTGAAAGTGAAAATTAATAAAATAGGAAACAGGCTACAAGTGATAAACTTCTAACCATTATTTTTTTAGGAAATAGAGAAGACTCAACTTATCAATGTCTGAAATGACAAAAGGAACACTATTATAAATTCTACAGAGTTTAAATGGATAATGTGAGAATATTATAAATCAATATAACTTTAAAAAATATGAAGTGGAAAGTGCCTTTAAACATGTAAGGCTCACTAAGGAAGAAATAGATAAATGAAAAGTATGTATCCTGAATTTGTAGTTAACATCTTCCCACAAAGAAAACTCCCAGGCCAACATGCTTCACTGGTAAATCCTATATGCATTAAATAGATAAATACCAATTCTCCATTTCATTTCAGAAAAATAAAAGAGGGAAAGACACATTCCAAGTCCCATCTATGAAGCTCACATTACCCTAGTACCAAGGGCAAGGTAATTGTAATAAAAAGAATTATAACTCAATATACTTCCTAATAATACACACACACACAAATCCTTAATAAAATGTTAACAAATTGAAACCAGTAATACAGAAATATGATAACACGTCATGAAGAAGACAATGGTGAAATAGGAAGGGGTTATGAAAGGAATTCAAGATTGGTTCAAAATTCAAAATCTTATCAATGGAATTCATCATATCAACAAACATAAGACAAAACAAAACAAACAAAACAACATTATCAACATATATACAAAATATAAAATCATTTCAGTTAATGAAAAATAAAGACTCAGAGAACAAGTAATACAATATTTTCTCCAATCTGATAAAACATATCTTAGAGAAATGGACAGCTAATATAATTAGTGGTGTAAACTGAATATTTCTCTTTGAGGATTGAGAATGAGCTAAGGATATATACTTTCACCTCTTTGATTCAACCTGCATAGAATGCAACAAGTACAATAAGTATAATGAAGTAAGAGAAGACACAAAAGTCAAATAACTGGTAAGAAAGTACTACAGTCATTTAATTGCAGCTAAGACAAATTATCTATCGAAAACCCTAACCTCTGTACAAATAATCAGTAAAATGTACAAATAATCAATACAACATACAAATGCATTACCAAGATCACCCATAAACATCGAATATACATACACCAATGTCTATATATTTATTCCAAATATATTAATACCAAAGTCAAATTTCTATATACTATCAACAAAAAATTGAGAATTAAGTTGAAAATTAATTTGTATAATAGTGTGAAAAAAATACAATAAATAATTAAGAATAATTTTACCCTATTGTGAATAAGACCCATGCCCTAAAAATCACAAAAAGTTGAGAGAAATTAAGAAATATCTAAATTAACAGAAACATATACCATACTTATGGATCAGAAGACTCAATACTCTTAGGATACCAGGTCTTTCCAAATTGGTCTATTGAGTCAACAATATTTCAAATTCCAACTAGGCATTTTTGTAGAATATGACAAGCTAATTCTATAATATATATATATAAAATTTTGAATTGACTAAAATTAGCTAAAACACTTTAGATGATACTCTTGAAAGATATATACTACTTGATTCCAGGACTGACCAAAATATTACAACAATAAAGAAACTGTGGGATTGTTAGGATAGACACATAGATCAACAGAATAGAATAGAGTCCATAAATATATTCTCACATATATTGTTAATTGATTTTTGAGAAAGAAACCAGCAGAATTAAGTTAGGAAAGAATAGTCTTTTCAACAAATACTTCCGGAATAAATTAAAAAAAATGATACAAACAAAATAAGTATATATATATAAATATATATATCGATTAATTATTTTGGAAATATGCTACATAAAATCAAACCTCTATCATTTCATAAGGCATATTTAAAATATTTATCACAAATGGAAAATAGACCTAAATATAAACACTTAAACTATAAAATTTCTGTAAGAAAACAGTAAAAAATATTGTAACTTTGTCTTTTTTTGTACTCATCCTACTGAGGAAGCAACTTGTTTCTGATGTAGGATAAAGAACAATGGCCCCTCAAGGATGTCCCTATCTTAAGCCCTGGAACTTGTGAAAATGTTATATGATAAAAGGGAATTAGGTGCAAATGGAATTGAAGTTGTTATTTGACTGACCTTAAAATAGTGAGGTTTTCCCCTAGATTATATAGATGGGTCCAGTGTAATAATAACAGTTTTTAGGAGTGGAATAGGGAACCAGAGAGAGGTTTAAAGATGCTATACCAGGACTTGAAGGTAGATGCTAAGGATCGGAGGTGGTGTCTAAAATCAACTAAAGATTACAGGCTAGGGGTCCAACAGGAGCTACTGCTTCTGGCCTAAACCACAGCGATCCTAGAAGCTTCTGAGACCTACACCACAGCTAATGGCAACACTGGATCCTTAATCCATTGAGTGGGGCCAGGGATTGAACCCACATCCTCATGGATACTAGTCAGGTTCATTTCTGCCGAGCCACAATCAATGGGAAGTCTTTTTTCTTTTTCTTTTTTTTTTTTTTTGCAGGCGTTTTCTAAAATCTGGAAAAGGCAAAACAATTAATTTCCCCCTAGATCCTCCCTAAAGGAATGAAGTCAAACTAACACATTAATTTTTGTCCAGTGGAATTTCTAACAGAAAGAACTATAAGATAATAAATTTTTGTTGTTTTAAGCCATAAAGTATGCAGCAGTTTGGTTGATACAGATGTCAAGACTTATGACGTCACCTATGCACTATGAAGGCATGAAAAAATTATTAATCACACAATAAGACTTTCTGGGAAGACTAAGGTATTTCTCAATTTTGAGAGCTTTGAAAAGACCACTGGATTTGGGGTTTTATTGTGTTTAAGAGATAGAGCTAAAAAGAAAGGGTTCTCCTGCAAAGCCTGAGGTTTGCTTGCTTTGACCGCCCTGTCAGCATCAAATGAGGAAGCACCTGAAATTTCTTATCATCTTCTCAAGATGTGGGGCAGAAGCAAAGGAATATGAGTGGAGCACAAAAACTATCCACTAACATCAAAATGTAATCAGACTTTGTTATAGTGTTCAGTTTTCATCAAAATTAGGATCATCGGTTCTTCTTGATGCTATTAAAAATGTAAACACAAGCTACAGGTTGGGAAAAGTATTTCAAAAACATACATTTGGTAAAAGAACCATGTCCAAAGTATTTTTTTAAAAGGACTCTTACAACTGAATACGAGATGGAAAATATTTAAGTACAAAATATCAACAAAGATATACAAATGGCAAGTAAACACATAAAAAAAAAACACATGCAACAGAGAAATATAGATTAAAACCAAAATGCAATACCTATTTATATATCTTGTAGAATGACTAGCATTAAAAGAAATTGAGTTTCAAGTCTTGATGATAATGTGGATCAAATGGAATTAATACATGGCTGTTGAGGAGTACAAAATTCTATAAATACTTTGGAAAATGGTTTGGAATTTTCTTGTGAAGTTATAGAAATAATTACCATAGAATGCTGTGATATTTCTCCTAGATATTTATTAAGGATACATGAAAATGTATGGGTATACAAAGACCTGTACATAAATATTTGTAATAGCTTTATTTATAATAGCTAAATACTGGAAAAATCCCAAATTTGAATTAATTTGAGAATAGATAAAAAAGATTTTATTGAACACATACAATGGAATACTACTGAGTGATAAAATGGAATGAACTACTTACTGTTTATGCCACAAAATGTCATGATTTTGGTTGATCCTCAAAGTCATGTTAAGTAAAAGCCAGATAAAACAGTCTAAATATGATCTAAATTCACTTATATGACATCCTAAAAATGATAAAACTAGAGAGAAAGGAAATAAGAATTTGCCACGTAACAAGTTTAAACAAAAGGATGGACAGCAAAGGGATAGGTGGGAAGTTTTCAGGTGTTGGAAATAGTCTGTATTTTAATTATAATAATGTTTACATTACTATATGTATGTCAAAATTCAATTCAAAAAAGGTGAATTTTTTATTTAAATTTCACCTCTATAGATAGATGGAACAAATAGGGTAAAATGTTAATAAATACTGAAATCGTTGTTTACATGTGTCCTCAACATTCCATTCTTTCAATATTTTCCCTATGCTTGAAAATCTGCTATAATAAATGAGGGCAATAGGGCTTTGGAGTCTGAAAGACTTGTGATCAATTCCCTACCAACTTAATTTATTGATAAATTTTTCAGCTTGGACCATATTACCCCAACTGCTAAAGTAAGGAAAACAATATTTAACTAGTAGGTTATGTGGATTAAATTAATAAATTTGTGAAAAATACCTCTGTACAATGGATGCTTAAGACATGGTACACTAAATTTTCTGCAATTTTTTTTCTGCTCCTTAATGGACTTTATCAATGGTGATCCTACCGTGGAACATGAATAACACTGTCTCTTCTGGCATAAGAAGTCTGCAGAATGTTCATTTAGTTATTTCAGAAAGCTTCCTTATACCTAAATATTCTTTTCATTGCTATATGTAATAGAGTATTGCCACCAGTCATTGTTTTAAGTCAAATAATGAAGGATCCTGTAAAAATAAATATGTATTATTTAGCATAAACAAAACATTAATTCATGATGAAATAAGGTATAAACTAGTTGGAGACAGGGAGCAGAATTCATGATTCTTTTTGTTTATTAATATACATACAGAGGAAGTGTGCTAATAAAATCCACATTAAATGCAAAAAACCTGGGAAAATTTAATAGCCATCTTCTTCCCTCCCTTCACTTAACTCATACCAATCCTTTTGATGTTAAATTTTTCTTTTATTTTTTTGACTATGTATTTCAAATAGTACTTTTGTCATGAAGCCTCTTCTGATCTTATTTTAATGATCCAATTCTCTACCCACTTCACCATCCTGACCACGCATATTCTCTTCCTTTAACGAATATCTGCAACACTTTTATTTTACTTTTGAAGTTGTAACTGGGAATGCAAATAAATTTGGATTATTTTCTTCATTCTACCATATTTTAGTCACATGGTATTCAGAAAGTTATATAATATGGAACAAGGTTCCTGAAAGGATATAGTCTATCTATCTATCTATCTATCTATCTATACTTTTTTTTATCTGATGAGATGCTACTTTTAAAATATTAAGAAAAATATTAACCATGTGAGATTTCTATGGCCCACAGACTGCATTCTGGGTATTTGACGAGGAGAGCTGGGTTCAAGGGAACTTCCGGAAAGGGTAAGATACAACATAGCACATATCTGTATATACCATAGATTAAAATTCAGAATAAAATAACGACACCTAATTCAATGGCAGAATGAAGTTTCTAATTAAATAGCTAAAATAATCTGCTTCACACACATGTACCTCTTGAAACACACTTGAATTCAGAAACATGAGCAAAAGAGGAATCTTCAGCTGCTGAGATTGTACTGCCTAACTTACAGAATGGAGGTTTAAAACGTATTTTGGATTGAAATACAGAACAACAAAAAAAAAGAAAATTACATGGTAAATCTGCATTTTATATATGTATACCTAATAAATTAGGAACAGTGAGACATACGATGGGTTCAATTAAGAGTAGCCTTTGGGAGTTCCCTTCATAGCTCAGTGGTTAACGAATCCGACTAAGAACAATGAGGTTGCAGGTTCGAACCCTGGCCTTGCTCAGTGGGTTAAGGATCCGGCGTTGCCTTGAGCTGTGGTGTAGGTTGCAGACGCGGCTCGGATCCCGGCTTGCTATGGCTGTGGCGAAGGCCGGCAGCTACAGCTCCTATTAGACCCCTAGCCTGGGAACCTCCATATGCCGCGGGTGCGGCTCTAGATAAAGGCAAAAAAAAAAGGAGTAGGCTTTAAGACCAGAAATGTCTGGTTTCAAGTTTGATTTTCCAAATTATTAAATAAATCACTTCAGGTAAATTGTGTAAACTCCTTGACTTTTAACTTTCCTCATCTGTAGAGGGATTAGGATATAATTCATTAGGTAATTTTGAAAATATAATGAGACAATGGATTAAAGTGTTAAATGACATTCTTGGAACAAAGTATTTATTATTTGTAGTAACACTTTTATTATATTATTATTATTATTATTATTATTATTATTACTTAGGGTGATGCTTTTATTATGCCTAGTATAATATGTTTTTCCTATCCTGTTAGATTTTTTTATTACAGCATCTTATTATATTTATGTTCCAACAAAAGTTGAACTTATGCTTGACCAGAAAAGCTATGTGTATGTGTTTATTGAATTGAATTGACAATTGAATTTTTAAGCCACTAATATATTTCCATTAGTTGGCTTATAAAATTATCTCCAAAAGGGCAGATCCTTGAGTGAATATTATACAAGTTATAGGAGGAAGGAAAAACTTTCTTGAATGAGATGTGTTTTAGCAAACACAAGATTTAGTAGGTGTCCTTAGCAATCCAGAAACTGTATTACCATATTGAAAAGTAATGCCAGCGAAAGGGTACAAAGAGAAAGAAGATGAAAGACACTTTAAAGTTAGGCTACATTAGGAGTGGAAGTCTTGTTGTATATAAATCTAGGCTAAATTTTTCATGAAACCCCACATCCCACATCCCTTTTTTTTTTTTTCAAATAATAGAGTAGGAAGTATCTGATTTTTTTTAATAAGCTTGCAATTATTTTCAAACCAGTTTTATCCTCTCCCTCATTCTGACCACCATGGAGCATTAGAAACTCTTCATTCTGAGAAGAGACTTGATTTGTTTTAATTTTGGTAAAATACACACAACATAGGCTTTCCTATTTTAATCATGTTACAGTGTACAATTCAGTGGCAATAAATGTATTCACAATGCTGTGTTAACCATCACTCCTATCTAGTTCCAGAACATTTTCATCACCCCAAACAGACACTTCCTATCCATAAACAGCCACTCCAAATTTGGCCTCCTCACAGTACCTGGCAAATGCTACTCTATTTTCTGTCTCTATAAATTTAACTATTTTGGATATTTCAGATGAATCTAACCACACAATTTGTAGACTTGTGTGCCTGGCTTTTTTTTAGCTTAGCATGTTTCTTGATTTGTCTATGTTGTAGCATGTAGTAGTATTTTATTACTTTTGGGAATGAATAATATCCCCCTGTATGTATGTAGCACATTTTGTTTATCCACGAATCCACTGATAGGGATTTGGTTTGTTTTCACCTTTTGATTATTTGAGTGGTAGTGCTATGCACATTTGTGTACAATTTTTTGTTTGAACACCCATTTTCCATCCTTTTCAGTAGGGGAGAGGAAATGGTGTGTCCATACGACAGTTCTAGCTTTAATTTGTTGGAGAACTGTCAACTGTTCTCCACAGCAGCTGATCCATTTTATATTCCCACCAGCAATGAATGAGAGTTCTAGATTTTCTACATCTTTGTTAACATTTTTTTTCTTTTTCTTTAATATAACCAAAACAGTGGGTGTAAAGTAGTATCTCGCTGTGGTTTAATTTGCACTTCCCTCATGTACATCTCTTCATATTTGGATTTACACTTTGTACATTTTTGTGGTATCTCACCGTGGTTTTGATTTACACTTCCCTCACGAAGTCCCTCATGTACATATCTCTTCATGTTTTGATTCACACTCCCTCAACACGTCCCTCATGTGAAGCTCTTCCTATGCTTCTTGGCCTTGACTATATCTGTTTTTTATTCATTTTGAGAAAGGCCTAGTCAAGTCCTTCAACCATTTTTTCATTGGACTGTTGTTGAATTTAAGAGCTGCAACAGTCCTCAGGCCCTTATCATACACATGATTTATAAATGTTTTCTCCTATTCTTTGGGTTTTGTTTTCACTTTCTTGATAGTGTCCTTTTTTTTTCCTCTTCATGGCCACACTTGCAGCATATGGAAATTCCTGGGTCAGGGGTCAAATCAGAGCTGCAGCTGAGGCCTACACCACAGTCACAGCAACACCAGATCTAAGCAGCATCTGTGACCCATGCTGCAGCTTGCAGCAATGCCAGATCCTCAACCCACTCAGCCAGGCCAGGGATTGAACCTGCATACTCATGGAAAACATGGGGTCCTTAACTTGCTAAGCCACAACAGGAACTCCTTGATAAGTGTACTTTGATGCACATTTTTTTATTTTGATGATGTATAATTTATATTTTTTTCTTATATTAAGTCTATGTTCCATTTCTAGCTAATAATTGTCAAAGATGTATAGTCTATGTCTAGGTACTTTTTGCTTTGCATGGAAATTTCCAGTAGTTCCAGTACCCTTTGTTGAAAAGTCTATCCTTTTTCCATTATTTGATCTCTTTAATCAAAGATCAGTTGACCATATTTGTGTGCTTCTATTTGTGGGCTCTCTATTCTGTTCAGTTTATCTTTGTGTTTCCTTTTTTCTCTAATAGTATGCTCTCTTGATAACTGTAGCTAAAGAACAAACTATGGTATCAGGTAGTGTGAATTATCCAACAGTCATCTCCTTCCCTTCCTTTCCTCCTGCTCCATTTACTCTTCCACCTCCCCCAGTATTTTGTTGGCTATTCTAGGTCCTTCCTCTTTTCATATAAATTTTAGAATCTGTTTGATAAGATATGCAAAATAGCTTACTGGGATTTTGATTAGGATTTAACTGAATCCATAGATCATATGGTGAGCATTGGCATCTTAACAATATTGGGTCTAATCCATGAAAAGAATATGCATATGTAGAGATCTTTTTTATTGTTTATGTATTCTGTAGTCTCCCACATGCAATACATATTTTGTTAGGTTTATACCTATGTATTTCATTTTGAGGGGTGTTATTGGAAACTGATTTTAAACATTTCAAATTACATTCAGTATTATCTAAATACACTGACTACATAGTGCTTCTTATATAGCAGCCATTAAATAAATGCTGGCCTTTATTATTTTGCATAGGGAGGTATAATTAAATAATTAATAGTAGAATGTGGATGGATAGTGAGAAAATAATTGTCAGAGAAATCAGATTATTTATCAGACTGCTTGAATGATTTTTATGACAAATAGGTAATATTCTGTATTTTCTATAACCAAACTGATAGGAACTTTAAACTTAGCAGAACCAGTCTGTTAGAATTATGGATGAATTTGTCTGACCAATATGTTGGGCTTGGTAGTAAGAAACAAAACTTAATTTCTAGTGATTATTATACACTAAAAAAATACTTACTTCTTAATCAGCATGTTTAAAGAGACTGTAGGGAAAGAAATTTTCTTTTATCAAATAATGTTGTTATTATAAAATCCACCATGGATAAAATCAAAGAAAAAAAATACCAGAGGGAGTCCACTTGGAAAGAGCTAACAATTTGCTCACTACACAAAATAGAAGTAGATGGCTTTGTCTTACATTTGTTTCAGCTCAATGGATACAATTTTTTTTTTTTTTGGCTTTTTCCCTTATCTAGGGCTGCACCCACGGCATATGGAGGTTCCCAGGCTAGGGGTCTAACAGGAGCTGTAGCTGCCGGCCTTCACCACAGCCACAGCAACGGGGGATCCGAGCTGTGTCTACAACCTACACCACAGATCACAGCAATTCTGGATCCTTAACCCATTGAGCAAGGCCAGGGATCGAATCCGCAACCTCGTGGTTCCTAGTCGGATTCATTAACCACTGAGCCACGAAAGGAACTCCTCAATGGATACAGTTTGATTTGTGAACACAATGACTTTGTTGATATGGCAGAGACCCTTTGGAAGACTGGAAAGGATCACAGAAATAAAATGACATGAAAAACCTAGGATGTGGTCAACAAATTCAATAATCATTAATTCTGAGTTTTGATAAGTATAATTCTGAAACCCTAAACCCACTAGGTTGTCCTTTCCATGAAATACCGTATTGGTTCAAAGAATTTCACAAGTCATGTAAACCACCTATGTTACTACTGGGAGACCCATCGTTGTTCTCTGACTACCTTTTTAACTTGTGTTACTATTTTTTTTTTTTTTTGTCTTTTTGCCTTTTCTAGGGCTGCACTCACCACATATGGAGGTTCCCAGGCTAGGGGTCTAATCAGAGCTATAGCCGCCGGCCTACAACACAGCCACAGCAACGGGGAATCTGAGCCGTGATTGCAATCTACACCACAGCTCACGGCAACGCCAGATCCTTAACCCACTGAGCAAGGCCAGGGATTGAACCTGCAACCTCATGGTTCCTAGTCGGATTCGTTAACCACTGTGCCACGACGGGAACTCCCTTAACTTGTGGTACTATTACCACAGAAGGTGCATATACTACCTAGCTGCTACCATACTGATTTTCTTTCAACATTATTACAAGACTTCCATTACTTTCCCAATGAATATCTATTTTCTTGAAATATTTCATTTTCTCTCAAGTAATTTGGCAAGCTACACTGATATTCTTGAATATCCATTCATTGTAATAAGTTCTGCTTATATGACAAATTCCTTTTCCTATAGGCTAAATTCTGACTCATTGTCTCTATTTTTAGAATTTACCATGTTACATAGTTCAGGGTATAAAGAAAAAGTTTATACCCTGGGTATGAAGAAAAATCTTCTTCGGAATAAAACTGACAAATGAGGCATTTGCCATCTTATTATCTTCATCAGACATTTGAAGCTATAGACCATCTTATAAAATATGGAGCATGAAATAAATGCCAAGGGATTTGCAAAGATACCATCCATAAATCAATGCCTGACTGAAGTCAACTATCTCCAGACTTCTCTTTATGGGGAAAAATAAACTTCTAACTACTTTATTAAGTTTTTTGTTACATGTGTATGACAGCAATCCTAATCCAGTTACTTTTACACAGAGTTTAAGTAGAGTAGTGTTGTCTGTGTCTGGGCCCTTGGAGTACTGATTCTCTATTATTAATCTCAGTATGACCTCCAGGAAGTCTCATTGTTCTTGTGCAAAAGAAGCTTGTTTTAATTTTTGAGATTGAATATATGAAATCAATTATGATAATTATTAAAGATGGTCTAATATATTTATAAAGAATTTATTATGAAATTTATGGAGATGGGGTTTCAGTTTGCTCAATTTTTGGATCTTGTTTCTCTGTGCCTGAATTTTGACCATCACTACCAAAGGCTGTATTATCAGCATTTTTGATTAAAAAAATATTTGTATTGTGATGATTACAATAGTTTCTTATGACAAAGTGAATACTGGAAATTGTTAACATGTAATTTATGAATATATAAATATCATATAAAATGTATATATTCTAATCTAAGACAAAAATGGATGTTATATATTAATAAAGATATAAAAATCTGATAGGTAGATTGACTGACACCCATGATTTAAACTTATATGTTGACCAAAAACAGGCTGAAAAAGAGGTTCTGTATGGAGACATTATGGAAGATTTTCTTCACTTTTCTTCTAGTTTTCTAAAAAAAAAAAAGCTGCTACTGATATAAACAGAAATAAAGTGTAAAATATCGGTTGTTGCTGTGGTACAAACACCACAAAATATCAGTGACATCGAACAATATGTCTGTTTGTTGTGGCTGCTGTAAAAAAGTGCTACAAGCTGGGCAGCTTAAACAATAGAAATGTATAGTCTCACAGTTCTGGAGCCTAGAGATCTGAGACTGCTTCTGAGAGTTTGGAGGGAGAATGTGTTCCATGTCTCTCTCTCTGTCTACTAGTTTCTGGTGGTTTGCTAGCAACTGTTGGCATGCCTTGGCTTGTAGATGCATTACCATGATCTCTGCCTTCGTCTTTGCGTGGCATTCTCCCTGTATTTATCTCCATATCCAAATGTCCCCTTTTTATAGGGATACAGTCATACTAAATTAGGACCCACTCTTATAGCCTCATCTTGATTTGATCACCTGAAAAGATCCAAAAAGATCCTATATGCAACTAAGGTCATAAATAGAGGTACTGGAAGGTAGGACTTCAACAAATTTTTAGAGGCCACAATTGAGCTCCAAACAGACCAAAAACTCTTATTTTTCACTCTAGGTGTGGTTGTAAGAAGCAGCTCTGCTTTAGGCCATCAGATCAAAGGAGGATATGTTCCAGGCTGCTTGCTGGTAGTTCAGTTAGGCTGCCTACATTCCACAGGAGCTCATTTTTAAGCCAAAGCTGAAAACACAGCTAATACCTGAAGGAAGCGCTTCTCATGGCATAAATGGAAATAAAAATGGAAAAGTCCAGTTGCCCAAGAACATTCTCTAACACCCCACTCAGCGAAGCCAATCACATAGCTAAACTCAAAATCAAGGTAGAGAGAGGTATACTCTGCCCCCGTGGAACAAATTGGAGAAAAGGGAACATTTCTAAATTGTTGGAGGGAATGTAAGTTGGTGCGCCCGCTATGGAAAACATAATGGAGGTTCTTTAACAAGCTAAAAATAATACTACCATATGATTCGGCAAGTCTACACCTTGGCATTTACCTGGAAAAGATGTAAACTCTAATTCAAAAAGGTATATATACCCCAGTGTTCATTGCAGCACCATCTACAACAGCCAAGACGTGGAAGCTGCCTAAGTGTCCATCAACAGTTGAATATAAAGAATATAGATAGATAGATAGATAGATAGATAGATAAATGATAAATAGATATATAAATAATAGGATGTTACTTAGCCATAAAAAGAATGAAGTAATGCCAAATGCAGCAACATGGATGGACCAAGAGAAAATACTATACTAAGTGAAGTAAGCTAGACAAATATATGATGTCACTTACATGTAGAATCTAAAAAATAATACAAATTTTTTTACAAAATAGAAAGAGACTCACAAACACAGAAGCAAACTTATGGTTTGAAAACCATGGGGTGTTTTCCATGGGGAAGAGGAAAGGATGAGAGATCAAAGAGGAAAGGGGATGAGAAATAAATTAGGAATGTAGTATTAACTGATATATACTATTATATATAAAATAAACAAGGATTTACTGTATAGCACAGCGAATACCTTTAATGTCCTATAACCTATAATGGAAAAGAATTTGACAAATACATATATATATGTATATGAATCATTTTGCAATATACTTAAAACTAACACAATATTGTAAAATCAATATAAAATATATATTAAAAAAGAAAATATATTCATCTATTTCAATGATCTTAATGAAAATGACTGCATGATATCAGCTGTACATTGGTCCAATATTCTGGCTTACTCTTAATTTTTAGATACTTTCTGATTCACTTCATATTTTTAGAACAGTGGATAATCCAAGCAAACAAAAATCAAACAAGTAGCAGAAGAGAAAGGGGAAGAGAGAGACACTGACAGAAAGAGAGAAAAGAGAAAATAAAAGTAAAGGAAATAAATGACTGTTGTAACTTTAATGCTGAAGGAAGATACGTATATATGTTTACGCTTTTGTGTGTTTCTGAGCACTAAATGTAATTACTCCAATTAAGTTAATCACTTGCATATAATTAGGTCATTTTCACCCATTTTCTGGAAATACATTAATTTATTATTTTGTGTCGAAACTATGAACACATAGTTCCCCCGTCGTGGGTCAGTGATAACAAACCCAACTATTATTCATGAGGACATCTGTTCAATCCCTGGCTTCACTCAGGTTAAGGATTTGGCTTTGCCATGAGCTGTGGCGTAGGTTAAAGGTATGGCTTGGATCTGGTGTTGCTGTGGCTGTGGCGTAGGCCCGTATTGGATCACTAGCCTGGGAACTTCCATATGCCACAGGCGCGGTCCTAAAATAGCAAAAAAACAAAACAAAACAAAGCAAAAAACTACAAACACATTCAAATTTTATATATGGCTAAGTAACATCCTATTATGTATATCTGCTTTTTGTTGCTTATACAAAAGGGTAAGATTTTTTTTTTTTTGGAGGGCCGCACCTGCAGCATATGGAGGTTCCCAGGCTAGGGGGTCTAATGGGAGCTACAGCTGCCTTCCTGTGCCACAGCCACAGCAACGCGGGATCCGAGCCATGTCTGCAACCTACACCACAGCTCACAGCAGCACAAGATCCTTAACCCACTGAGTGAGTCAGGGATCAAACCCGCAACCTCATGGTTCCTAGTTAGGCTTGTATCCTCTGCACCACGAGGGCAACACACAAAATACGTAATTTTAAAGCGTATTTTTGGTTATTGGTTTTCCCAACTTGAGAAAAAATAGTAGTCACTTCTCCTCTTTGCTGGTAGGAATATCTAATGACATAATTTAACTGGAGGAAAAACATTACTAATTTGAAGGATGGGGGTGATTAACAGTAAAACAATTTATCTCCATCAAATACTATTTTTTGAAAGTCTTAAAACGGTAACCATTATTGTCACAAGGAGCAGATGAATTATTACTACTGCATACCTCACAGCAAAAGTGTAATGTACCTTTCTTTACCCTTCTGATGCAACAAACCTGGGAGCGATATATTTCTTCAATCTCTTTATTTATATATTCACGTATATCTATTGAATATGTGTGTTGCTGTCTATAGATGCCAAATCACTTACAAAACTTAACCAACAAACAATATTTAGTCTACTTTTGCAAGACAGGTGATAGAGAAATACATACATTTATGTATTTATCCTAAAAAAATATTTTATTTGGTAGTAGAATCATACAAGCTTCTGTAATTTTGTGACATGATAGTTATTATCTATGTTTTATCTTTACTCATTTTGTAAAATACTAAATGCTCATGAGATAGGTATCTTATAAGTACAGAGTAAAATAACCTGAAACATATTTTAATATAAAAGAGAAAAAATATCTTTTGTTCACTGACTGATAGCATTTCTTAAAGGAAATTCTTCTGACTCTGGCTTCAAAACATGTGCAGAATCTAACTACTTTTCACCACTCTCCTCCTGGTAAAAGCTACCATCTCTTACCCAGGTTTTTAAAAATAACTCCTTATCTAGCAACCAAATTGGGCTTTAAAAAACATCAGATCACATCTTAACTTTACCCAGAATCCTCTCATGGTTTCGCATTTGACAGAGAATATATATGAAAATATTTATTACAGCTTTAAGACACTTAGGGATCTGCCCTGATCCCACTTCTTCCATTCTTACCACTCATTTTCTGACCTTCTCTCCTCTCTCCAATTCTTTTCACATTGGTCTCGCATTATTTCTAGAAATGCAAGGAATGCTCCTCAGAGCGTTTCCACTATCTATTCCCTCTCATTGGAATGCTCTTCCTCCGTATATTCATATAGCTCCTTTAGTCACTAATTTCAGGTCTTCCCAATGATACCCTTTCCAGAAAGCTTACCTTCATGAAAAATGGTTCAACTAACCACATAAAATAGAAACATTTTCATCCTCCACTACCAAGACACTCCCATTTCCTCATACCTGCTCTTTTATTTCTTTTTTTAAATAGCAGTTATTGTCTCATTTACTATGTTTTAGTATCTATCTCCTCTAAAATATTTACTTCTTAAAAGTGGGGTTTTTATCTGTTCTCTTTAGCTGAAGTAATCTCTGTGCCTAGAACAATGACTGGAATGTAGTAGGTACCCCGTAAGAATTGATTGTGTAAGTACCGAGTCACAGTGATTGGAAAATGTTCAAATGACCCAAACCAATGAACAACAAGCAGGAAGTGGTGGCTAATCCAGGCCTGTGAAGAAGAGCATGAGTGAGACCTGTAAAGAAACCTTTAAAATGATCCTGGAAAAAGATATTTTCATCCACTTTAAAAGAAAGAATGGGTTGAAGTCAATGTTGTTTTCTTTTTTTTCATAAAATGAGTTTCATTTCAATTATAGGTGTACAAAGGTTATCACAAGTCGATGTGATACATTTTGTGTCCCAAACCCACAGTGCGTCCCCCCACCCCCCAGATTGTCTTATTTGAAAAACCAAGGTTTTCCAAAATCTGTGAGTCATTGTCTGTTCTTCAAAGAAGTTCACTGTGTCACTTTAGTTGCCACATGTAAGCAGTAGCATTCAGTGTTGCTGTCTAATTGTCTGATTGGTTTCACTTTGCATGATAGTTTCTAGCCCATCCATGTTGCTATAAATGTTGTTAGTTCACTCCTTTTAATGGCTGAGTAATAATCCATTGTGTGTATGTACCATAACTTCCCTATCCACTCCTCTGTCGATGGGCATTTAGGTTGTTTCCATGACCTGGCTTCTTCCCTCTCTAGCTGCTTTAGAAGTAAGTTTAGGTTGTTTATGTGAGTTTTTTCTTGTTTCCTGAGGTAGGCTTGTATTGCTATATACTTTCCTCTTAGAACTGCTTTTGCTGCATCCCAGAGGTTTTAGAGTGTCGTATCTTTGTTGTCATTTACTTCTAGGTATTTTTTAATTTCCTCTTTGATTTCTTCTGTGATCCATTTGTTGTTTAGTAGTGTGTTGCTTAGTCTCCACGTGTTCGTATTTTTTGCCATTTTTTTCTTGTTGTTGATTTCCAGTCATATAGCATTGTGGTCAGAGAAGATGCTTGATATGATTTCAGTTTTCTTAGAGTACTGAGGCTTGATTTGTAGCCCAGGATGTGATCAATCTTAGAGAATGCTCCATGCACACTTGAGAAGAATGTGTATTCTGTTACTTTTGGATGGAATGTCCTATAAATATCTATTAAGTCCATCTGATCTAATGCTTCATTCAGGACCTGTGTTTCCTTATTGATTTTCAGTCTGGATGACCTGCCCATTGCTGTAAGAGGGTTGTTAAAGTCCCCCACTATGACTGTGTTATTGTTGATTTCTCCTTTTAAGGTTGTCAGCAGTTGCCTTATATATTGTGGTGATCCTATGTTGGGTGCATAGATATTTAAAATTATTACATCTTCTTCTTGGATTGATCCTTTGATCATTATGTAGTGCCCTTCCTTGTCTCTTAAAATGTTCTTCATTTTAAAGTCTATTTTGTCTGATAGGAGTATTGCTACTCCGGCTTTCTTTTGATGCCCGTTTGCATGGAATACTTTCTTCCATCCTCTCACTTTCAATTTGTATGTTTTCCTAGAAGTGAAGTGGGTCTCTTGAGGACCGCATATATATGGGTCTTGTTTTTGTATCCATGCGGCTAGTCTAAGTCTTTTGGTTGGGGCATTCAGTCCATTAACATTTAAGGTAATTGCTGATATATATGTTCTTATTGCCATTGTATTAACTGTTTGGGGTTTTTGTTGCTCTTTTTTTTACCCTGAAATTTTGATATAGGAGTCTATATACAAATGAGATTGTTTTAAGCTGTTGGTTCTTAATTGCACGTGCGTCTCCAGTGACCTGCATTTGTGCTCTCTTCTCACGATTTCTGATTTGGGTAGCATAATTGTGCATGGATGATTTAGTATCTTTTCTGTATATATGACTTTACTGGTGAGCCTTGTCATTTGCGATGTTTTTGTTTCTGGTTGTGGCCTTTTCTTTTCTGACTAGAGAAGTTCCTTTAAGATTTGTTGTAAAGCTGGTTTAGTGTTGCAGAAATCTCTTAGCTTTTGCTTATCTGTGAAGGTTTTGATCTGTCCTTCAAATCTGAATGAGAGCCTTGCAGGGTAAAGCAATCTTAGTTGGAAGTTTTTCCCTTTCATCACATTAAGTATATCATGCCATTCCCTTCTGGCCTGCAGAGTTTCAGCTGAAAAATCTGCTGACAACCTTATTGGGGTTCCCTTGCATTTCATTTGTTTCTTTTCCCTAGCTGCTTTCAAAATTTTCTCTTTGTCTTTAATTTTGGTCATTTTGATTAATATGTGTCTCGGGGTGTTCCTCTTTCGGTTTATTTTATATGGCACTCATTGCACTTCCTGGATTTGAGTGAGTGGTTCCTTTCCCATATTAGGAAATTTTTCGGCTATAATCTCCTTGAGTATTTTTTCTGACCCCTTCTCTCTCTCTTCTCCCTCTGGCACCCCTATAATAAGGATGTTGGTGCATTTAACAGTATCCCAGAGTTCTCTGAGACTCTGCTCATTTCCTTTCAATCTTTTATCTCTTTTCTCTTCCGCATTAGTGATTTCCACTAATCTGTCCTCCACCTCACTGATTCGTTCTTCTGCCTCCTGTATTCTACTCTTGGCTGCTTCTAATGAATTTTTTACTTCAGTTATTGTATTTTGCATCTCTCCTTGTTTAATTTTTACATCTTGTATTACTCTGCTCAGTGTTTCCTGTAAATTATCAAGTTTTGCCTCCAGTTTATTTCCAATGCCTTGCATCATCTTCAGCATCAACAGTCTAAAGTTTCTTTCTGGGAGGCTGATAATCTCCTCATCACTGAGCTGTTTTTCTGGGCTTTTCTGTTTCTCCCTTATCTGAGTTAGAGTTTTCTGTCTTTTCATTTTTATAGGTTTGGTGTGGTGACCTTTTTGCTGACACTAGAGTTGTAGCCTCTCTTAGATCTGGCATTTGCCTCCCCTGTGGCTGAAGTTGGTGTGGAGGGGTCTTGCTGTAGGCTTGCTGATGGGAGGGACTGATGCCTGCCCACTGGTAGGTGGGGTTGATTCTTATCCCTCTGATGGGTGGGGCTTTGTCTCTGGATGAGATTAGAGGCTGACTGTGTGCCTGAGGGGTCTTTAGGCAGCCTGTTTACTGAAAGGTGGGGCTGTGATCCCACCTGGATTATTGTTTGCTCTGGGGCTTCTCAGTGCTGATGGGAGGGACCAGATTTTCCCAGAAATGGCCACCTCCAAAGAAATGCAGGCTAATGAATGTTCTGGAGAGCTTCACCTCCAATGTCCTTCCCCCACAACATGGCACAGTGATCCCTGATTTCCCAGGAGATCCTCCAAGAATTGCAGTCAGGTTCCACCCGGATTCCTATGGAGACTGCTTTGCCCTGGGACCCAGTGCGCGTGAAAGTCTGTGTGTGCCTTTCAAGAATGGAGTCTCTGTTTCCCCCAGTCCTGTGGAGCTTCTGCACACAAGCCCCTCTGGCCTTCAATGCCAGATGCTCCGAGGGCTCTTTCTCCCTGTGTCCAATCCCCAGGCATGGGGGTTTGATGTGGGGCTCAGAACTCTCAGTCCTGTAGGTGAGTCTCTGTGATGCAGTTACTTTCCAGTCTGTGGGGCTTCCCACCTGGGAGGTATGGGGTTGCTTCTATCATGTAATCACCCCTCCTACCTCTTGATGTGGTCTCCTCTTTGTCTTCTGGAGTAGAATATCTTTTTTGGAAGTTTACAGTCCATTTGGTTGAGGGCTGCTCAGCATTTTGTTATGGTTTTGTTCTTTTTTGGGAGAGAAGTTGAGCTCCAGTCCTTCTATTCTGCCATCTTAATCCAATCTGAAGTTAATGTTGAATGTACAAAATATACTTGGATATTTTTAAGCTGTGGCATTTAAACATGGTAATATATGACTGTCCTTGACTATAGGATGGAGAGATAGTAAAGTGAGATAGGCCAATCAAAGAGATTCAAAAAAAATATCGATTTATTGGTGTTCCCACTGTTGCTCATTGGTAACAAACCCAACTAGTATCATGAGGATGCAGGTTTGATCCTTGGCCCCACTCAGTGGGTTAAGGATCTGGCATTGCTGTGAACTGTTTTGTAGGTTGCAGACATGGCTTGACTCCCACGTTGCTGTAGCTGTTGCTTAGGCCAGCAGCTGCAGCTCTGATTCAACCCCTAGCCTGGAACTTCCATATGCCACAGGCGTGGCCCTAAAAAAACCCAAAAAATATATAGCCTCAATCAATAATGACGTATAAAAATGTGATAGAACACTAATAATGGAGTGACTAATTTAATTTCCAAAACATTACAAATTTTAGTTATCAAATCTTTAAATTTTTAAAATTATAAAGAGTAAGATATAAATAAAATCATTTGCTTTGGTTGCAACAGCACAACTAAAATTATTTTTTGAAAATCCTAAACAGTATAAGTTTTCTTAGAGTCTATGAGGGGTTTTTTGTTGTCAAATAAGCACAGTAAGGTTTCAATTGTTAGAATCATGAGTGATCCATATCTGCGATGTTGATTTCATTAAACTTTGATGTCACTTTGTATAGCTCTATTCAAGGATAAGACTATAGAAACTTTCCCTGGAAATGTCCTGCTTATATGTCTAAAAACGGTTTATTTAAAAATCAAATGTGCCTGTCTTCAGGATATATAGTGCATTCAATGTAGAAGTTTTGGTAAGAGTTAAAACTATCTATGATTTACTTTTGAAAAATAATTTGCACTTATTAAAGAGATACTTAAGAAATATTCCTAAAATATATAGTAAAAGTCTACTGTGTTCCAGGCAAATACTGACAACTCAAAGCAGATGTAGTCTAAATTTACCTGAAGCTCAAAGTCTGTTGGAGCAGAGAGACAATCAGAAACTAAAATGTACAGAATGGTAAATTTTGATAAGTTATATGAATGATCACAGTACAGTCATAGGGGATAACAGGTTTCAGGGGTAGAAACATTGTCTAGCCAGAGTAATGAGGAATACTTCTAAGAATGTGACAAGGTAAACTCTTTAAAATGAATGGGGTTTATCCAATTGAAGAATTACAGGAAGTTTGGAACAGAAAAATAAATATAAATATGAAATGATTGATATGCTAAAGAACTTGATGTGTTTGGAGCAATGATAAGTTTCAGGACAAGTGGAAATATAGAGCAGTAGTATGAAGAAGACCAGATAAGGTAGAAGGCACATCAAGTCGGGTTTAGTGGACCATGATAAAGAGCTGGTAATTCACATATAATGTTATGAAAATACATCCGATTATTTTAACAATGAGAGTGACATTATCTGATGTATACTTTACAAACTTCACTCTCACGCTAAATGGAGAAAGGGATGAGCAGGCGAGGAAAGAATCAAAATACCAATAATGAGAGTATTACCCTCAAAGAAATATGCTGGCTAAAAAATGAGGTAAGGAGAATAGAGATAACTGATAACATTTGATTATGGATTGCAAATGGAGTGAGGACCCAGAGAGGTATTAATATTGGCCCTAAGATTTCTGGTATGATTCCTGGGTAGTAATGACATTTGGATAGTAATGACATTTGCTCACAATGAGAAAACTGGTAGACAAACAGGTTTATATTAGGAGAACTAATGAAATAAAAATTTATTCTTTTTAACTTTGAAATTTAATTTCAAATTATTTTTAGTCTATAGAGTAGATTTGTCCAACATGCTGATGGATATATGGCTCTGGATCTCAGAGGAAAGATATGGATGAGAGACATGAATTATGGAGTATAAAATATATAGGTGATATTTAAGTCTGGGAATGGGTAAGATAACCTAAGAAGAACATTTATAAAGAAGAAAAGAAGTTATTTGTAAAGATAAAGAGTGACTATAGAATGAACATGAAAACCAAGTAGTATCATTTCATGGAAATCATAACTAACTATCAAATGCTGCTGACAATTCCTGTAAAATGAGACAAAAGAGAGGTTACCTTAAGGTAATGGATACTTTACTCAATCACCCAAGTCCTCACTCCAGCTTCTGAGAGTGTTGCTGAGTGACAGCTCACAGTTATTAGCCATTTTTTTTGATATGATTGAGAAAAATCACACATTCTTCCTAAACCTAAAACCAATAATTCAGCAATTTGAATTACATATATACATTCCTGACACTTTTCCCCAACTAGAGATAAATTAGTAGGGTCATCTCAGTTTCATAATTCCTCGCTATGTATCCAAGATAGAAATTTAGCATCCAAATTAAATTTTCATCCCATTTCCCAATTTCTTCCCTTCCCTCAAAGATATGCATTCCTCAGTTAATTTCCTACATGCCAATTTCTGTCTCAGTGACTGCTTTCCAGGTAACTCGCATGTAATAGTTAATGATGGTAGTGGGCAGAAAAAGTGGACATCATGTTGGGATATTAGAGCTGGGAGAGACTACCTCATCTGGTGGTAGTGGAACACAGATACCCTGGCCTAAGATGGCAGTGGAATAAGATTTTTACTTATGGGAAGCTGGAGTAGGGAATAATCTATAAAAGGACATACACTAGCAGGCACAATGTATCATGCATTTGAAAAATACAAAAAATTAGATTAATGGCTTTTCAATTGGATAGCTTTTGATGGAGGCACTTTCACGAACTTTGTGGATAAAGATAAAGAAAGGCTAAATGTAATTAATCAGTAATTAAAGGCTAAATGTGAAAGCCAGAAAGCCTCCTTGGTAGCATACAAAGATACTGTAGCCTCCTGCAGAGAGGCAGAGAAAGCTGAGGATCAGGTCTAGATTTAAGCTTTTGTGTACTAGATCTTCAATAAAATTTAAATTTTCAACTGGGCAAGTCGGCTGTGCTGCTGTGCCAAGGTCAGAACTCTGACTGAAATGACATGCAACCAAAGTCACTGAAAGGGAACATTTGGATTGGTTCATTAAACACTCAGATTCCCCTGAATTTTCAGGTTTGTAGAAGGAGTAGTACAATTCTCTCTCTCAAGAGTTAACAAACATTGCTTTTTTTGGAGATGATGCAAAGGTCTCCGCCCTGCAAGAAAACAACCCACTCCACCAAAGTCATCCCTAACTTCCCTCTGACCACTACATTAAAAACCAGAATTAAGTTACTACCTAACTCACTGAGGAAACCTTGTTAATGGCACATAAGGGCTATATCTGGTAGAATGGTACCAGGAGGAGCTGAGAGTGTATACAGGTAGGAGACAGAAGATACTGAATTGAAGAGGGAAGAACATAGATTTTGATAATGGAACATTTATTAATGTGGGAACACATTTTCAGATACATATTTTAATACCCCACTGAGAATTTCTCTCTCCCCCAAATTCAAACATGCTGTTAGGATAACTCTTAGAAACTTAGAGAAAATGGAAGACCATGCAAAGTGAAACAGAAATGCCAGAACTTTCATAGAAAATGGCATAAGAAGGTATCAAAGGTCTAGAGGTTTAGTCATTCTAAAGAGAGGATATAATATATAAGGCCAAAAAACCCACTAGAGGATTATGTTCCACAAGAGAATTTGGAGTATATCAAAATTACAATAGTGTTAATTGCCTAGTAAAAAATGAGAAGCTTATCTTGTACTCTCTAGTCTAGGGATGATGTAGTGGGTGTTTTGACAGATTTGAGCTTTCCACTAGCAATGGGGATGCTAGGACACCAAAAACTAAAGTCTGAGGGGTGGTACTTAATCATCAGAAGCAGGATGGGTACAAGAGAATAAGAAATGAAAATATTTGAGTCCAGTAGGGAGGATGTGACCTGCAGAGAGCTAAGAGAATGCTTAATAAAGCATGAGATACCTAAGGCAAGATAGAAGGGCAACAGACAAAGGTATTACCTCACATATTCAACCCAAAGAAATCAAGAATGTATGTACAGGAGACTGATGACACCTGCTTCTATATAAATATATAATCTCTTCCTGAAGGAATCCATAGCTATTTATTTTAGTAACTGTTACTGCTATGAGGAGAGTGTCTAGATGTTCAGAGGACTATAAAAGCACAAGGACTGATAATTGATACACAGAATTTAAAGGATCTTCACTGTACTCATGTAAAGAGTGGAAGCATAAAGGAACCAGGTAATAGACTGAGTTCTGGAATAGGGCCAGCTCAGAGTGAGTAGCCTGGGTACAGAGAGTCTATGATGGTCTTTCTTCTTGTTCCTCAATGTTTAATTGGGATGGAAATATGAGTGACTAGCACACTACTATCATGGCTTGTGGAAGAATAACAATTTTATTGGTATAAAGGCCAAGTAAAGACCTCTGAAACTGCCCCCCTCATACCCCAGCCAATTAATAAAACAATTATATACTCCTGAGGGAATGGAGAGAACAGGGTAACTACTAAGAGATGCAGAGATGGTGGTTCTCATAATACCAATCACATCACAGTTTAAATTCACTCAAGGCACCCATAGGAAAAAAAAATAGTTCCTGGAGGATAACAGTGAACTAATGTAAATTCAATCAAAGATTAGCTCCAATTGTAGCTCCTGAGCCAATAATTGTATCTTTATAAACGCACATTTTCAGATATGTGGTTTGTGGTCAATGTCTAATGAATATGTCCTATCAAAAAAGAATCAAAAATAGTTCACATAAAAAGAAAATGAAAATGTCAACTTGAAAAGTTATATGCACCCCTATGTTCACAGCATCATTACACTACAGCTAGATATGGAAGCTACCTAAATGTCTATCAATACATAAATGGATAATGAAGATGTGGTGAACATATACAATGTAGTATTTTTCAGCCATAAGAGAGAAGGAAATCCTGCCATTTGAGACAACATGGATGGACCTCAAGGGCATTATGTTAAGTGAAATAAGTCACAGAAAGATATATACCATATGATCTCTCCTATATGTAGAATTCAAAAAACAGGAAAACAAGCTCATAGATACAGAGAACAGATTGGTAGTTGCCAGAGGCAGGGAGTAGGCTAAGTTGGGAGAAATGGGTAGAGGGAGTCAAATGGTGAAAAGAAAAAATAAAAGTTTACATACCACAAACTAATCAAAGTAACATCTAGGTAGTGGAGTAGTGGGAAATACATGTACATTTAACTTTATATTTTTCTGAATAATGCATGAGGGACATTTTTACTTTTATAATAAGGTATTAAAAGTTATTTTCAAAAGGATGGTTTAGCCCTAATTTATTTCTTCCACTATAATTTCTATAAATTTCAAGTTTTTTGTTTTGTTTTCTTTTGTTTTTTATTTTTGCTTTTTAGGTCACACCCTTGGCTAGGGTCCTAATCGGAGCTATAGTTGCAGGCCTATGCCACAGCCACAGCATCATCAGATCCGAGCCACATCTGCGACCTATACCACAGCTCATGGCAACACCATATCCTTAACCCACTGAGCAAGGCCAGGGATTGAACACGCAACCTCATGTTCCTAGTTGGATTTGTTTCCACTGCACCATGATGGAAACTCCTAAATTTCAATTTTTGATTGTTAATTTTTTGCATAGATAATTGCAAGCTATGAGACAAAATAGTTCCACAGGGCACAGCAGCAAAGAGGCATTGATGTGAGACATTACAATCTTGAGTGGAAGTTATTCACTTGCAGGAAAATTATGAACCTATATGAAAATAAATAAAATGAAGTGTTTATGTCAGAGCCTGGCACACAGTAAATTCCACTCAAGTATTAGCTGCTATCATTACTGTTACTATATAGCTTTCTGGGCATCAATTTGTCTCAATGTGTAGGAGGCTGCTATTCAAAAAACCAAACTAACAAAATAGTTCATATTTACATAGACTAGACAAGAGCAAATATTTAGTCTTACCACACAGATAGGGATCGAAACCACATCCTCATAGATACTAGTTGGATTCATTTCCGCTGTACCAAAATGGGAACTCCAATTCTCTAATCTTAATATCTTTATATGGTAAGACCAACTTAAAAAAACGAATAAAACATTTTAAAGTGAATTTTCCCATATTTCTTTATTTATTTATTTATTTATTTTTTAGGGCCACACCTGAAGCATATGGAAGTTCCCAAGCTAAGTGTTGAATGTGAGCTGCAGCTGTTAGCGTATGCCACAGCCATAGCAACACCAGATCTGAGCTGCATCTGTGACCTACATCACAGCTTGCAGCAAACCTGGATTCTTCACCCACTGACTGAGGCAAGGGATCAGACCTGCAACCTCATGGATGCTAGTTGGGTTCTTAACCCTCTGAGTCACAATGAGAGCTCAGAATTTTTTCATTTTTAAATGAACATTTTTATATTCACCTTTGTCTAGCAAATACTCCTTACCCTGACTTTTCCAACCTTGACTCAAAACCCTTCTTTTATTTATTAATATATATCATACTTTATTAAGAAAGTAGAATCCATGTGATAGAAACTTTTTTTAAAACTTGCTTTTAAAAATGGTAAGATAAATAACCATGCCAATATTTCTTTCACCATCTCGTTACATTTGATGCTGTGTTCTCCTAATGTCAAAATCCAAGTCTTTGGGCCATGAATGAATAACTACTTATTTAGATCTTAATATATAAAAATCTATGAAACTGGAAATATATAAGAAATGACTGTGTTTAGATGCTTGGTAATATAGATTGTTCAAGACTGTGGTCACCAAAAGAAGGAAAAAACACGAAATGAATTCATGATTGTTCCAGATTTCTCCTCAAGATCACATTCTGGATGACATCATGTGAATGCAGAGTCCAAGCAGAATACAGAAGAGCTGGCCAGGCAGTAATCAAAGATCTGGTGCAGCTGAAATTTCTGGACAAAATTTAAGGAAGGAGGAAGCTATGAAGAACAGAAGCCAGAGGTTTGCACAGACTCTTTAAGTCTGTGGCTAATTATAAAGCTGGCTTCATAAAGCCTTATTGATAAAGGTACAGGAAAACTCTGATCATAACAGAGATTCCAAAGGTTTCACAGAAGATGTAAGATGTGTAATTAGGCAAAGTGTAGAGACTTCATTAAACCCCAAAGGAACTCAGCTGATATACCAGAAAAGACTTAAAAGTACAGATAATCTATTTATATAATATATGCAACTTTAGACCTACCGTAATAATGCTTAAATCATACCTCAAGAGGATCAATCTAAGATAACCTTAAAAACTACCTGCCAGGAAAACAAAAAAAATGAAATAACGAAAAGCTTCTTTAAAGCAGAATAACTGTCCAGATTAGAATACATGATTGTCAGCATTTATCTAAAACCAGTAGATATTAGAAAAAGAAGGAAAATGCACAAGAGAATTTATTTCTTTAATAAAGGAATAATAATGGACTTTAAAGTATTTAAAATACTGTATTTAACAGATATCAAAGGTAGTGATTATAAATACATTCAAGTATGTATAAAATATGCTTAATTAGATGAATGGGAAGGGAATCATAGCAGATGTTAAAACCATAAAATGGAAAATGTAATAATTTCAATACAATATCTGATAAAAAATTGCTGAAAAGGATCGTGATCACATGAGGTAAGGCAGAAGAAAAGACCACTGAACTTGAATGCAATCTAAAGAACATGGAATATTTTAAAATTATAAAATAAAGTCTCAGTGAGTTATGATATCAAACAGTCTAGTACACTGACAGCTGAAGTTACAAGGAGAGAAGTATGAAATGTAGACGGGAAAAAAAGACAACATGAAAAACCTATGATGAACCATATATTTAAAACTTTGCTGAAAGAAGATAAAATTTATATGTTCAAGAAGCTCCTTGAATCTCAAATGGGATAAATGCATAGATAGTGCTATATAGCACAAAAGAGTCATGTTATTAAAAGAGTTGAGTACTGAGAATAATAAAAGGAAGAGAGAATCTTGAAAATAATAAAGGCAGAAAAATTACAATAATACAGATTACTGTTGACATCTGTTGGGAACAATGAAGGCCAGAAGACAATGGAATGATACTTTCAAAAAGATGAAGGGGGAAAAAAAGTCAACACAGACCTATTCATACAGAGAAAATGTACACAAACATTTTTCAAATATGTAAAATGTAAAATGCATTTATATGAATAAATTGAGAACATTCTTTGCTTTTTAATCTGCTCCTATAAATTATACTGATGGAAGTTCTTCATTCTGAAGGAATTCTGAAGGAATTGACAAAAGATGGAAAATCATATGTAAAGGAAGAAATGGATATGAAAGGAAACAGTGATTATGTAGGTTAATATAGAAAACTAAATATTTCCTTTAAAGTATGAATTAATATAGAGCAAAATCATGGAGTTCCCATCGTGGCTCAGTGGTTAACGAATCCGACTAAGAACCATGAGGTTGTGGGTTCGATCCCTGGCCTTGCTCAGTGGGTTAACAATCCGGCGTTGCCGTGAGCTGTGGTGTAGGTTGCAGACTCGGCTCGGATCCCGCGTTGCTGTGGCTGTGGCTGTGGCGAAGGCCGGCGGCTACAGCTCCTGTTAGACCCCTAGCCTGGGAACCTCCATATGCCGCGAGTGCGGCTCTACATAAAGGCAAAAAGACAAAAAAAAAAAATATAGAGCAAAATCACAACTTATTATATTTAATAGTAATAGCACAAAACTAGGGGAGTTAAACTGACATATAAAGTTGTAAGCCTTTTTTAATACTTTATATAAAATAGAAAAACTTTAATTCTCAAATGATTTGGATAGAGATGCATAGTGTAATTTCTACAAAGAAAAATAAAGTAAAATAAAATAACACAAAACATATTCCTTTAAAAATGGAATTTCCATCATGGCTCAGTGGGTTAAGAAATAGACCTGTAACCTAGGAACTTCCATATGCCACATGTGTGGCTGCAAAAATAATTAAAAAAAAAAAATCTTACAAGACTGCTTTAAAGAATTAAATAAATAATAAAAATAAACTTATCTAATAAACTGCAGTCCACTGTATAATAATTCCCATTTTGCAGACACACAAACAATTGTCCATTATTTCCCACTGTTCTTTAATAATGCATTCATTTTTTGTGTTAAGCAGCAAATTACTTCAAATTTAGCATGTTAATACATATCTTTTATCTTACAGTTGGGCTAAGTCAGGAATCTGGGCATGGCTTAATTGAGCCACATGAAAGGTTAGAATCTAGATATTGGCAAGGGCTCAGTTTTAATCTAGAAACTCAAATGGCAATAAATCTACTACCAGGCTCACTGAAGTGGTTGACAGAATTCATTTTCTTGGTGGCTGTATCTTCTTCCTGGCTACTATGTCGTCCTTAGTTTCTAGAGAGCACCCTTATTTAACCTTTAATTGGACACTATACATGTCCGCTCAAAACGTGGCCTCTTCAAAGACGGAGAAAGAAAGAAAAAGAAAAGGAAAGCTAATGAGTCTTCCAAGATGAAATCTTAAAAAATATAACATTAGGATTTATGTCCCATCACCTTTGCCAAATTTTATTGACTAGAAGCAGTTCACAGATCCCACACATACTTTCTTATTAGAAATGAAAATCTAAAGGGATCAGTAAATTTCCCCTATTTTCAAATATTTAAACTTTCTTCCAAAGATATTAATTTCCCAGGTTGTTTTGGGGGCCCCTGGCACAAGTTCTTAACCAGAAACTATGACAAATTGCTACCTTTCCCCATTGCCATTGCCTTTCTTCATTTCATGACAAACAGTTTTAATACAAAGGATTATAATGCACACTCCATGATTTTTTAACCACGCCTCCCTCAATATTCTTAGGCTTTATTTTACTTCACCTTAACCAAACATTTCAATCACCTGATGTTTTTCACAGGATAGTCTTCCAAGTTTCTGTATTAAGCCAGGGGTACACCCTTTAAAAATTATTCTACTCTTTATAAGACATGTGTCATAATGCCTGGCTATCACACATAAAACAGGAATCTTGGGGTTTAGAAACTAATTTGTCTGAGTGAAAAGTTTCCCTTTTCTACATTGGCTTCTTTTCCAACCATGAAAGAGGATCATTGCCTCTACCTCATGTGACATGAACTTCATCCAACTCCATTTCATCCTAGTCTTACTCAGAATAAATCAGGGTATTTTTCTACAAAGAATCACCTTAGCTCTCCAAGGAGACTTACTTACTTGTATTTTTATTTTCTTTTCATAATTACGAGTGGTGCTAGATTGTGTAATGTAAAATAAGCATATAGAAGACAGAAAGAAGAAAAGGAAGCTGCAACAACCAACATGGTTTTCTATAAAATCTTCTTTAATTGGTAAGAGCACAATGTGTTTGAAGCGACACCACGGCTTTAGGAAAGGAGCAAGAAGTCTGTAAAAATTCAGGTCACACATAATCATACTTACTATTACATAAACCATTACCCTTGAACTTGTCTGTTATACTACCAATTAAACTATTCTTTTAAAGACAGATTTAAGTTTTAAACATTAAAAAAAACTGATCAATTAACATATTTTCACAAAAGACAAAGTAGGCAGGATGACGTACTGGAAAAAAATAACACCAAGTTAGAAGAAAATATGTTTAACCCTTATTTTGAACTAGCTGGGTCTCATTTGAAATAAAAGGATGGATTATTTGACTTTTAAGATACTTTGAACTTTCTTGCATTGCTAATCCATTTGTATAAACAGAACTTTTTAAGGAAAAGAAATGCACACAGAGATTAGGAAGGGAGATTGCTGATAGATATGCAGTTGTTTCTTGGATTTCCTCTTTTGGTAAAGTCACTTAACAATATTCATTCCTTAAGCTCTGAGAATATAGAATTTATACAGTAATTTGAGACTTTGGGATCCTTTAAGATCTTCTATTAATTCCCAACTAATAGCAATGTAACCACTAAATCAGTAATAATATTAATTTTACCTTACTCGCTATTTATTTAGGACTACATTGTTTGAATTATTTTTACTTTACAGGAGTCAGTGGGTAGTTTTTCACTGTAAGGCTAACTTCAGGATTATATTAATAACTTTTCATAAAGTCAATATATAGTAGACTGCTTTCATAGGATTATAAAATCAATCTATCAATATGTACTATTTTTGGAAAGTAGACAATGTATGTGAAGATGGTGAGAAACGTGAAGAATTAATTGCTTTGAGGAGTAGATATGTGAATGAAATTTGTTTTAGACAAAATGTAAATTGTAAGCCTTTCAAATGGGTTCTGAAGAATATCAGTTTTAGATATTTATATTTTAGACATATAAAGCATGACAAGATTGTTTTTAATAATAGATGCTATATAAGGAACTCTGTTTTTAATACCACATGAAGATAAATGAAAATTTAAGTTAACCTTGCACAGTAGTAAAAATATGGGAAAAAAAATCCCATAACTGACTGAAGGACACCAGAATCCAAGGTAGTGGTTAAACAAGGGTGAAATATTTTCTTCAAGCAAATATTGCCTGCAAAATTTTAATAGAAAAAGGAAGCATGTAAACTGATATTTCATATATGTTACATCCAGGAAGATATGACGTTACCCTATCTATAGATTTAATTAAATAAATTATTTAGACTAAAATTTTCTGAAAATTTATCCCTAATCTTCTAAACCCCTTTTAAAAAAATGATTTTGTTATAGTTAATAGAATCAATGTTCATTATAATTTCTAGCCAGTTTTTTTATTAGAGTAGTAAGTTGTTACTTTTGTGTATGTCTTTATCATCTCTTCCTAGTATTTCCTAGTATTTCAACTTTCCTAGTATTTCAACAATTTTACATATGATCTACTATGTTTACACCTACAAATATATCACCTAAAAGTAATGATATATTGTTTTACTTTTCAATGAGGATAGATACTAATATTTACTGCACCTTTGTTGTTTTATATTTGTTCTTCAAATATAAATTCAAATCTGATCTCCTATGCATTATTTATTAAAAATATTGTGTACTAAGAACATTTGTATACTATATTTTGGTTTTATATACACTAGTTTAAAACATCAATATAATGTTGCATAAAAATGGAGAAATAAGGTACTTGTTTCTTGTTCCTACCATAAAGTAAATACATGCCTCAATATTTTACTCTACTTAATAATTTCTAAATTCTTTTCATTAACAATTTCATTAACAATAACTGTGAGAAGGCAGGACATATTTTGATATCACCATTTTAGAAATATCAGAATTGAGGTTCAGACAGTGTAACTAACATGCTTGAGATATGTAGGTATTGGATATCTGAGAGTTGGGGAGTTGAGCTGAAAAGGCAAGTAATCTGATTTCTTCAGAAGTGATCTCATAACATCATTTTAAAAAATTAGCATTTTTCACCAGGTCACAGACAAAAGCTTCTAAATCAAAGGCCTGATATTTGTATTCACTTTGATTTCAGCACATTTTTACTAACTTATACTTAAGGACTGCACAGTACTGTGAAACGCTTTTGCCAAATGTTTAGAATTCTTTGACTTCATATAGCACAAGTCTGACCATTTGGTTACAATGACATATGTATGTATTACATATGAGAAAATTTCAGTGACAACAATTTTAGAATACAAGGGTAAGGTACTCTAAAGTAATTATTTTAAGAGATGCCTTTTTGCTAATTTTGAGCATAGGTAAGAATAAAGGGACACCTCTGTAGAATATGCCTCAATTGCAGGAAACAGGAAATAGGGGGTTGCTGGGGGTCGCTGTGTTGTGTTGGACCAACCTGTAATGTTTGGTAATAGTCACTAGACTGGCTGAAATTTTAAAGTAACTTGTGGTTACTTTAGAGGTTTCATAGAGCGTCCACTGTTGGAAGGAAAATGATGGTTTACCATTCAGTAGAATTTCCATTTCTGGAAAGTCATCCTCTATATTGTCCTTTGATAATATTGAACAGTGTACCAGAGATGTCCTCTGGAGCCATTGAGATTAATGAGGAGGGAGCTGCACGCTTCTAATCCAAGCTTTTTAAATTTGCATTTTCAAATTTCCTCCCTCTGCATTTCCAATAGATCTTCACTAAGAGGATGGAGGCTAATATCAATTGCATCTTGGTTGCTTTATTCTTGTTAGAAAATCTAATCAGATCTTTTCCTTATCCATCATATTGAAAAGCTTTGTGTGTCTTTAATTAAGATGGGACCTCAGAAAAACTCAATGCTATTTTAGATACTTTGATCTTCCAAAACTTTTTTATTTTGATGTTCTCAAGGTTTGCTTCTGAGGTGATAATAATTTTAGGCTCCAGCTTCAACTTCTTAGCTTTTCAGTCTTTCATACTTCAAATTATTTTTGTCAGTTTTATATTTGTAAAAATGTGTTTGCTCACAGACAATGACTCTTAAAGGAGAGGATTTTAATTTGAGTACTCTAACATAGCATTTCTCAACCTCGGCATAATTGACATTTTGAGCTGGATAATTCGTTGTTGTAGGGGACTGTCTTGTGCATTTTAGGATATTTAGCAGGACCCTTGGCCTAGATGCTTGTAGCACATACTCCCACCTTCCGAACTGTGGCAATGAAAAAGTCTCTAGACATTGTCAGATGCCTCTTGACAAAAGTAGTGCTCATCACTGAAGAGAAATTTTGTCCTACAGGGAAATTCCTAACAACTGGAGGAAAAGAGTGCTACTAGCAACTAGTGCATAGTGATCAGGAATGCTGCTAAATATTCTACAATGCACAGGGAAGACCCCACAACAAAGGAAAATCCTGACCGAAATGCCAGTGGTCCTGAAATTGAGAAACCTGTTTGTTACCTGTAGTAGTTCCTTATTTAGGAGTTAGAATACCATATTGATTTCTCCAGGATGAAAGCTTTCAGGAAACTTCAACTCTAGTTTACATATGTGACAAAAAACAAAACAAGACATTTTGGTCTATAATTTTGAAATTCTGACCTTCATCTTTCTTTATGTCCATCTGTATCTGTCAAATTCAGTTACTCTATCACCCTATGTTCTACAATTGATGCTCTTCCATCAAGTTCTGTGGTTTCAGTTACACACCTTTCGTATGTAAAGTTCATACATGGATAAGCTTTAAGATTTAGTTACTCCTACAATTAGCAGCACTACACCTATAATATAGTGGGGGATAATCCTCCTCACCTTGCATTGCTTCCAACTACACCTGGTCTTTCTTTATCCTCAGTACAGAAACAAATCTTAGCTTTTCACAAAATTGCAGAGTAAAATGAAATATAATAGGGTCATTTATCTAAGCCTCAGTTTTCAACCGAGTGAATATTTAAACTATACACTACAGAAGGGCAACTCTCTCAAAAACTTTAAACTACCTTTCATGAATTTCACCGTGAAATTCAAATCTTTGCAATGTTGCTGCATGGCAGTTTCTCTCCCATTGAACTTGGAATATCTGAGATTTAGGATAACAAAGCACCACAAATTTTTTATTAAGACATTTAATGAGCTATAAAACACAATTTTTCATCCAAGGTAGACACTAACTGTGCCTGTACAGAGAGATATAGCAGTTTCTTGGGCTATCACAGCCTTTGCAATGCCAATACTGAATCCTTTCATTCACCTGTGGAATTTTGAGGTATGAGCTGTTTTGATTCAGATTTAACAATCCCATATCTCTTCAGTATTCCAGTAACTAAACTGACTCTGGGTTTCTTTGAGGCTGGTACTGGACAATTTTTCATCAGTGAGTATGCTCTCTTCCTTTCCTGCACATACAGCAGGTAATGGATCTTAGAAATGGGCTGAAAATCCTCTCCATTACATCCTGGAAAAGCAGCTATCTCCTCACCAACACCCGCCTGTTGGCTTGGTGCTTGTACTGTGATCTGCTATAGTTGCTGTCTTCTGAGAATTTATGGGCCATGAAGTCATCACGGGCTCCTTAGCCAGCTCTCAACTTGTGGCTTTGCATCAAACAATCCTTCTAATCCTGCCAAGTGAAGGGAAAGTATATTTTCCCCTGAGAATTCACAACTTTCTTGCTCTCACTTAAAAAAAAATAACTTTCTGTGCTGCCCAGAAAGCCAATGCCAATTCTCCCAAGGGTCCTTTTCTCTAGATATATTGTGTTTTCTCTTTCCACCTTGCTTTCCAATTTCACCTCTCTTTATTATATATCCTATTATTATATTGTATTCCAACTATTTCTAAAGATTAGCTTTCATCCACCAATTAAATACTGTTGACAAGTGTATATACTCAGTTATAAGTACAAGATTTTTTAAAAGCATGTGGCGAGGACTCCATCCAGGAGTATTCTCATCTCCTTACTCCCCTGTTTTCCTGCCCCTTACAGTTATTTAATCCTCTTTGTTAATTGGATTCTTTATTTACACTGACATTATATTCTACAGTTGATGCTCTTCTATCAAATTTGCAGTTTCTGTTACATACCTTCTGTATTTACAATTAAATTCATACTTAGATAAGCTTTCAGATTTAGTTTTATGTTTTTTAAGCCCTTTTATGAATCTACATTTACCTATTTGTGGATTCTATTCTTTGTCTCTGCTCATATCTACTCCTTCTGATAGTGATTTAAATATTCTTCAAGCTCTAGATGACATGTAACTTGGTCAAATGGACCCGATTTTGGCTTTTTAGCTCAAAGAGTGAAAGAAGTTATCTAAGTAGAGACTGAAAAATTTGAAGCAGCATTTTGCAATACTTAGACATATTTATAAAGAGATGGTACAGTATTTGATTCAGAAGACATGGTAGAAGATGTGACAAGAGTAGAGAGTCTTAGATAAGTTGGCATAGGCCTTTGCAATCTTATAAAACTAAATTTTTTCTTCAGAAAATAATACATTAAATTTCAAAGCGTTCATTAACAGGAAAGACCTTCTATGGACACCTTAATTATCCACGCATACAAAGTTAAGAAATTCTGTGCTGATGACTTTAGGTATCAAAGACGAGGTGGAAGTTTTTGTTGTTGTTTTTTTGTTTGTTTTTTGTCTTTTTGCCTTTATGTAGAGCCGCACCCACGGCATATGGAGGTTCCCAGGTTAGTGGTCTAACAGGAGCTGTAGCTGCCAGCTTCGCCACAGCCACAGCAACGCTGGATCAGAGCTGCGTCTGCAATCTTCACCACAGCTCATGGCAACACCGGATCCTTAATCCACTGAGCAAGGCCAGGGACCGAACCCACAATCTCATGGTTCTTAGTCGGATTCGTTAACCACTGAGCCACGAAGGGAACTCCCGAAAAAAAATTTTTTTTAATGGAAACTATTTAGTTGAGAAATTTTTCATCATTTTCCTAGAATAGTACCAATCATATATAATGGTGACAATTTCCAGAATAAAATAATAATAAAATAAAAGTTAACAAGCAAAAATGTACTCCAAGTTTTTCATCTCATATGCTCCTATAAAATGTAAATAAATTATTACCAATACCTAGGCATAAATATAAAAATAGATTTTGAAATGTAATATACATTATGTAAAGAGACAATCACAGATTAAATAGAAAAAACATATTCAAATGGCTAGAGACTCATGACCATCCATTCAAAGTTAAGGGACACTGGTATAAAGATTAATTTTTTATACAAGCTTGGATAATTTGTCAAGAATTAGAAACAACATATAAAAAGAGAGCAAGAGAATGGAAGTAGTAGCAGGCATAACAGGAGAAGGAAGAGAGGTGGGGGTGGGGGAAGAGAGAGGAGAAAAAGAAGAAGAATTTTCTTAATTTTTTAAAGATCTAATATTAATTCTCTCTCATTTAAGTCTTCATGATCCTACATTTCCATGACAAATTTTTCTAATGGCACTAAATAAATCAAGACAATAGAGACTTTCATTTCTATTGCCTATAACACCACCTTAGGTGATTATCCCTTGACCAAGATGAGGCATCATAATTTCTGAGAGTCAGACATTATCCAAGCATTTCTAGTTCTTGAAATTTGTTATATTAATACTTCTTTTTAGCATAACTTAAAAAAAGGTTGTTTCAACTTAATGACCCTTATTTTGCTACAAAATGCCTTCAATTATTTTACTTTTTGTCTCTGCTAGTACTTACATTCCTGAATTTACCAGGTAAGTAAATTAAGTAAAACTCTTAATACCTTCTTTAAGATAAATTTCATTTGTGTGGCTCATGACTTTCGTTGCTGTTGCTCAGTATTTATATAAAATACTTCTGTATTTTCAAATTTTAACAATTATGAATAATGTCCCTATAACACTATATCTTTTAAATAATGAATCAGCATTTTAAATTGTTTAAATAACTTTTTCTGATTGATACGAGCAGGTATAAAATTAAAACTTAGCATAGCTACATTTGGGCAAAATTTCAAGAAATGGGGGAGGTCTGACAAACAAGTGTTGCCTCACTTTTTCAGACTCTCCATCAATCGTACTGTACATTTTCTGGTTGAACAAACCGTTGCTATGGCAACTTAGAGTAATGCTAAGAGGAAGAGTTCATAAACATAGATTTTCTGTTTAGATTGCTACACATAGAATCTGTTGATCTAGAAAAATGATCAAGATAAATAAAATTGTGCACAAACCACTTCCTTGTCAATAGTGGACTCTATTGCTGAGGAGAAAAGAGAGCCCCATGTGGGCAACTGATATAGATATTTTGCAAGTATTTTGTCTTCTTGAAATGGAAGAAAAACATGTCAATACTTGTTGAAACTTACTGATTGCTACTTTCTTTAGATGATTTTTAAGAAATAATGTTAAAATGAGAAAAAAACTGGAATGAATGTCTAGTGAATCTGAATTAAAATATTGGAAGAAATGAGGCAGAGCTTCCTTGCCTGCTTGCTTGCATCTCTCACAAGCATCCTCTCCTGATAATCTACTTCTCGCCTAACACTTTGTCTCTCGGTGAACTCCTTCTGCTCGGAGGCACAAACCTGAACCTCAGTAAGTCCCGACAGCAGGTGAGTGATTTTAATATGAAACTATAGGTTTAAGTCCCAATCTGAGTTTTGTTTGGGTTCAAGTCCCGGCATGTGGGTTCAAGTCCCTGTCTGTGTTCTGGCTAAGTTCAGGGCATTAGTGCTGTCAGTTTAAAAGTGAGATACCAATGATTTTTTGTATACCTATAAATGTAATAAAATTCATTAAGTAATTAAAAAAAAACAAAATGAGATACAGACACTTCAGTTACTAAACAGAAAAAATGAAGTTATTTAAGACTATTAATCATGTTCGGTGCCACCCTGAGATGTTCTCTAGAAGAAAGCTCATGTTTTTAGAGATTATAAAAGACAGTCCATGGTTGCTTTAGAAAAGTAGGATGTGTATTCTCAATAAAGAAGGAAGGAGGAATGGAATTGCATCTTATTACAGAATACGTACACAGAAAGTGATGGAAGGTTTGTGGGAAGTGGACATTGAGAAAATAATTTTGTGCATGGTCGGGAGTAAATTTAGAATTAAATTTAATTAAGTAAACTAATTTTTAAAAGTAAGATAATGCAAAACTTGAATTTGGATTCCATCTCTTGTTAAAAGAAGGTTTACTTAAAATGCTGCTTTTGATAACAGGTTAAATGAATTTCTTTGCCTTTAATCTTTATTTGTTTTTGAAATCCTTTGTTACTTTAGTTGAATGAATAGGTAATGTTAAACAATAATCTATGATTCTATCTGACCAGGTATCTTTAAAATTTTCCTTGTATTTCTTTTACAAACTTCCTAAGTGTAAATTACATTGTCAAATGAAAAGTAAGACACAACGAATTAACCCCTCATTGCCAGACTTTTGTCATTTCTCCTTCCTAAACAGATAAATGGATAAACAGTGTGGTACATCCCTTCAAAGTAATTCTACTCACCAATATGTGTGAATTACTAATACAGCCAACAGGATGAGTAGATCTTAAAAATATTATCCTGAGTTGAAAAAATCTGACTCCAAAAGAATATCTACTTTTTTTTTAATTTATGTGACATTCTAGACCAAGCAAAACTAATCTTGGTAAAATAAATCTGATTAACCAGAGTCAAATGTAAGTAAAATAAACCATTCATTAAAGAAATATTTACTGCATGATAGCTATATGTTGAACATTCATATTGACTTACAACAAAAAAGGCAAAACTCTCTCTTTTTGTAGGTCTTTGATTTAAGAATGGGAAGAAACAAACAAGCAAAACACAGAGTATATCAAAGCACTATTTGTCAGGTTATATAGAGAAAAATACAGAAGGGTATGTTGGAAAGGACTCCCAGAGAACAACAACTTTGAGGGAGAAAAGCTCTTCTTACAAAGAAGAAAAATATTCTAGGTAAATAGAAAAGCAGTTGTGAAGTCCCTGAGCTAAGTGGATTATTGGAAAAATAGAAATGAAGCCAGTGTGGCTGAAGTGGACAGAATAAGGAAAGAAGTAGTAAATAAAATAGAGTGATGAGGCCATGGGAAGGGGACAGAATTCTATAGGGTCTTGTGTCTGGGATTTATAAAAATGTAAATTTCTGGTCTATTCCTATATTTGAAAAGCATGGAAGGTTTTTAAGCAAGGATATGCCATGATATGATTTACTTAAAAAAAATAAAAGGACTTCTCTGCTTTTTGTTTTGAGAATAGATTCTAGGGAATCAAGAAAAGAATCAGGAAAATCCGATGGAAAAATATTGCAACCATTTGGGAAGAAGTAGAGTGCGAATTATAGCAGAGTCTGCATATTTTTTTGACAGTAAGGCCAAAAGTATTCACAAATTTATTAGATTTGGGGTAAGAGAAAAAGATAAGAATTAAAGATGACATCAAGGTTTGGTTTTCAGTTCTTTTTTTTTTTTTTAAGCCTGAGTTTATTTCGGACAGGAATAACAATTTACTGAGATGGAGAAGATTGTGAGAAGAGTGAGTGCAATAAAACAGAAATTCAATTTATATATGTTAAAAATTATATTTCTACTAGGTATCATGTTGAGTTTAAGTAGATATTTCAATACCCAAATCCAATGTTTTCTTAAACGCCAGCACTTAAAATTAAAATTTGAGAGTTACTGATATATGGGTGGTATTTAAAACAGTGAGACTTAACATCTAAAGGAATACAGTGTAAAGAAGAGGCCCTAGAACAGAGTTGAGGTATATTTTAGCATTTAAAAATTGCAGAAATAAGTAGACACAAGAAAAGGACAATGAGAGGGAGGGAACAGAAAGCTGGGAGGAAATGCAGGAGAGTGTGGTGTCTGCAAAGTCATGTGAGAACCTGAACCAAAGAGGAAGAAGTAATTAATAGTGTGAAATGCTGATGAAAGTTCAATTACGATAAAAGCTGAAAATTGTCTATTGGATTTAGCAATACTGAGGTCATCGGTGACCTTAAAAAGGCAACTTCAATACAGTGAGTTTATATGAAAGCCTCTTTAGAGGGAGATCAAGAGACAGTGGGAAGAATGAAATTAGAGACATCATGTATTGATAAATCATCTAATGCTTTGAGGATTTTACTCTTTAAAAAGTAGTACCTGGGAGTGGATTACTATGGAGTAAAGAGAGACTTTTTTTAAAAGCTGAAGAATTCAGGGAGTTCCCACTGAGGCTCAGCGGTAACTAATCCAACTAGTATAAATAAAGACACGGGTTCAATCCCTGGCCCCACTCAGGGTTAAGGATCTGGCATTGCCGTGAGCTGTGGTGTAAGTCGCAGACGCAACTCAGATCCAGCATTGCTGTGGCTGTGGCATATCTTGGCAGGTGCAGCTCTGAATCAAATCCTAGCCTGGGAACTTCATGTGCTGTGGGTGCAGCCCTAAAAAGCAAAAATAAAAGAAAGAAGAAAATTTTACTTTATGGATAGATGTAAACAAAAGAGCTTAATCTTTAGTTTCTTCTGTGCTGGGTCACCATGATGTGACTGCAGACCATCATAGAAAGTTACAGCTCCTGTGTTATATCTGCAACTACTCTTTTCAGGTTCCCTTAAAGTTCCTTTGCCTCTTCCCATCTAGGGGTGGCACTGGTTTCCTGTGGCTTCCAGCCCTGGCAAGCTTTACCATTCTTTGATGGTTTCTCTCACCTCTGCTCGCATTTTGTAAATAGTCCATTTTTGCAAATTTTCCTAAATTAATCTAGAGTATACTCTTTCTATTTTCTATAATTTTGATTGATTAAACAAGCATTATAGCCTATCTTTTTTCCTTAATCTGTATTATCTTAATTTGAACATGTGTATAGAAAGGACAATTTCTTTTTCTTTTTCTTTTCTGTCTTTTTAGGGCCACACCCATGGCATATGGAGGTTCCCAGGCTAGGGGTTGAATCAGAGCGGAAGTCACTGACCTACGCCATAGCCACAGCAACGCAAGATCCGAGCCACATCTGTGACCTACACCACAGCTATTGGCAATGCCAGATCCTTAACCCACTGAGCAAGACCAGGGATCAAACCTGCATCCCCCTGGATACTAATAGGGTTCATTAACCGCTGAGCTACAGTCAGAACTTCAGAAAGGGCAATTTCCAGTAAATTCAAGTAGAGTCATTAGCTAAGTTCATATGAAATTAAGGAAATATACATAACACTGATCAGTAAATCACTAAAAGAAGGTTCAGGAGCAAATTATTTCAAATTTTCATGGAAAGAAATAACTTTTATGTTACTTAAATTTTTCTGGTAAAAAGAGAACAAAAAAAATGCTTCTCTGGAATATTTTGTTTCAAGTTACTAGTATAGCCTTAATTCAAAAAATGTTAAAGTTGGGTCTCCATTTATAAATATAGATTTTAAAAATTCAAAATAAATATTTAGCAAATATTTTCATTCTAGTTAGATTCTTCTTTTCTTTTTTCCCCAAGGAACAGAATATATATTCTTGAGAAGAGGGAAATGTTATATACTAATGCTTGGTGCATTGATACCTTCTGGAAACCTTGAAATGGACACTTGTAAGAAATTTGTAGAAAAATAGGAAAATGCTATGCTCCCACACTTTCATCTACATCATAAGATATCTGTTGTAGTAACTCTGCATATCAATTTCTTTCTTTCTTTGATATATATAGCATTTCTCTCCTCTAATCTACAATTTTTTCAGTACTTCATTATTTCCTCCTGACGGAATTGGTTTAACATACACATTTAGCTTTCCATGATACCTCAGAGATTTAAGTCTCCTTCATGGCATTTTTCAGATGTGGATCCTGTTGCTACATCTTTGCCTTAGTATATCAAATTTCTGAGTTTATCTCATTGTCCCAACAAATAGTTTTACCTTATGCACTGCTATAGATCACTAGATCTATAGATTGACTAGATGGTTAATGTATATTACTGCTCCTTGATAAGTTTTTTTAAACATAGTGTTAATAGGAAAGTTAAAACTATTCGTTCATCAACAGGTCTTTACAGATTTCCCAGTCATGTATCGGGCACTGCATTAAGTGGTAGGGTTATAAACATTAATCTTACATTCACTCATTAATCTTCCATTGCATTGAATGTGACAGACAGTAAACACGTAAACAGTTAAACATGTAAAACTATACAACTTTATATATAAAATACTATGAAAAAATAAAGAAGTCTAAAGGCAATATAAATGTGACAGACATTTCAAAATGGAATTGTTTTGGAAAGTCAAACTAGGAACTAATTTTGACAAAAAATAAAAAGTACAGTATAAGCAATATTTGCACAAATTGGTAAGAAAATTAGATAATTTAAAAAAAGAAAGAACTTTAGGTGTTGGAATGAGCATGGTAAATAAAATCCACTTCTTCTATCCAAATGCTTATGTTATTGAAAAAATGATAAGGGAGTAAAGGATATGGGCACCTATGTATAATTTGCTGAGTGGCTTATCTCCTTGTGCAAGTAAATTCTTAATAATAATATACTGAGAACAATTCTTCCCTTCCCTATCACAGACAGTATGGGCCAGGGCTAGACTCACTATGTAATGTGAGAACATAGCCTATACTATTAAAGAATAGTCATATAGGCTCAAACACATTATTTAAAAAAAAAAAAGTCCCACATGCTATGATTTTGAAGTCCTTTTTTAACATTTTCCTGTTTGTCCTTTTGCTGTTCCTTGTGTTTACTGTCACTTTTACAGTAGATTTTTTTTCCCTATTAAAGAGTAGGGGAACAGAGCAGATTATGATGTTTCTAGTGACAACTTGCTCTCAAAAAGAGAGGAAACAGAGAAAAATAATGAGCAATATAAGCCAGTTTCTCCTTCCAAAGCAATTTTCTGGTTCTTTACCAACAAAATAAGGTGATTAAAAGTTGTAGGAAGATTGTAGAGCAAGTGACTCTTCTTAAAGTTAGAAATGAGGAAACATTCACAATCTAATATTTTCAAGTTTCGTAACAACTAGTTGACTTTAAGGACCTAAGCATTTAGAGGCAAGATCAGCAGAAGATCACTACTCCTACCACCATATCAACCATTGTTCTTTCGAGGATCCTTCCGGGATTACTGTTGAGCAGTGTCAGCATCAAGTTTTACCCTCAAAAGGTTATGAAAAGACTCAGAACACTGTATTGAGTAAAATGCTGAAAAACTGGTATATTCCTTTTTTTTTTTTTTTTGGCTTTTTAGGCTTTCCTATGGCTGCACTCGCGGCATACGGAGGTTCCCAGCCTTGGGGTCTAACAGGAGCTGTAGCTGCCGGCCTACGCCATAGCCATAGCAACGGGGATCAAACCGTGTCTGCAACCTACACCACAGCTCGTGGCAATGCTAGATCCTTAATCCACTGAGCAAGGCCAGGGATTGAACCTGCAACCTCATGGTTCCTAGTCGGATTCATTAACCACTGAGACATGACGGGAACTCACAAGCTGGTGTAAGGCTCAAAACTCATTTTTTTTTTTTTTTTGGCTTAACCAAATTTAAATACAAATCACTCACTTTATTAATTTCCAAAGCAGAACTTCAAGTATTAATTATTCTTGGAAATTAATGTCCATAGGAATTTAATCCCAAAATAAATTTCCCATAATGGTCTAAATTCTAAAATTGCTACATTAATCTTTTCTCCAGTTTTTCATTTCATTTTGATCCACTATTCTATCTGTGTAAACCAGAAAAGTTCTGTGAGCTGGTGGACCTGTCGTTTCTTGAGCAGCTACGGTGTCATTTTCTCACTGGAATGGCTAAGTACCTTCAGAAACTGTAAAAGATTGACAATCCCCTGATGTGACTCAGTTTTGAAAAAATTCAGAATAAGATATGAAAAAAATTATGAAATCTCATTTCAGTAGTGGTTTATCTTCCAATAAAATTAGAAAGCATATTAAACCTTGGTCACTAGTGCATTTAAACTGGGCAAAGTTTTGTTTTCAGAAGCTCATTCAGACCTGCCAAAAACTATAGCAAAGCTCACTGGTGTTTGAGAGAAGGGGCATGCATAGAAGGAATTTCTGGGTTTTAGCTTTGCCAAAATACCAATTTATGCCAGATGTCCAGAGCCTATAGTTTGTGAATAGATTGGATTAGGAAAAATCTTCCGTGAAGAAGTTAATTATGTCACTATGCTTAGGATATCTCTGAAGTAATTCTATTATACAAATGTTCTCTCCCAACATTTAAGATACTCCTTCTTTCTGGCAAATTTTATAAATTTGCAATGGTGACAGACTCAATCACCAGATTTGACAAGGCCTTCTTTCCCATCCAGTATATTCAAACTCTTAATTTACAATGCCCCTGAGAATCCATGTGTCTGTCAGGATAACACTACATGGATGTAGTCTCTGTTAGTAGCACGGCCTTTACTATCTCTTGTGAGCAGTCCTCTCCATCCTGTGCCATAATGGCAGCTTAAGCCTATGACTGCCCTTCTCCTAGGAAAGTTTCTCTCATCCTGATGTCTGTTTCAGCTGGAAATTTATCCAGAAGGGTTTTCCAAACTAAAGCCACTATTGGTGCATCTGCCATATGCCTTTTTTTTTTTCTTTTTATGGCCACACCTGTGGCATATGGAAGTTTCCAGGCTAGGGGTCGAATTGAGGCTACAGCTGCCTGCCTACACCACAGCCACAGCAACATGGGATCAGAGTCGCATCTGCAAACTACACCACAGCTCAGCTCACAGCAAAGACAAATCCCTGACCCACTGAGCGAGGCCAGTGATCAAACTTGCATCCTCATAGATATTAGTGGGATTTGTTTCCATTGCACCATAACGGGAACTCCTGCCATATGCTTCTTATCACACTTTCTTTCCTTTGGAATAAGGCAGATCTTTGATGGGATTTCTTTACATTACATATTTTTCCAAACTGGGAATTTTTCTGTAGTAGAATAGGAATGCAGTGCTTTCATTTCCCTGTTGGATGGCTTAGCTGAAATTATAACAGTTTAAAACATTTGCAGTTTGATTCTTTCCTTTTCTATCCAATGTAATACTTTGTTGAATCAAAAATCTTTCTAACTTTCATTTGCTTTTTGTCTCAGATATTTCACTATCTTCTTTAGGTTTTGAATTGTGAGGTCTCCCGTATTTCAAATAAGATTTTATAATAAAAATCTGCATCTATTAAAATCACCTGCTATTTTAAAACAATTAGTTCTACATTCAATATATGTGTATATATATATATGTGTGTGTGTGTATATACATATACATATGAGAGAGAAAGAATAATTGTAATCAAATATTTTGAACTCTCTGATTTATTCCACTCAAAACTGCCCAATTTTAAGAAACACTTGTGTAACTGTGTTTGATCTTATTTTGCATTATCTATAGCTTTAAGAAACAGTTATTCAATAGTTTCCTGGGTCCAGGGGCTCTCTGAAAATGCCATTCCATTTTTCTCTCTGAGAATTGATTCTTGTTTTCCATTAATTTTACCGTGCCCTAGTCACTGTTTCTGACCTTTTGCCTTTTTTATATCAATTTACCGTGGGTTTTTTGTTTGTTTGTTTGTTTTATTTATTTATTTTTTGCTTTTTAGGGCCATACCTGTGGCATATGGAGGTTCCCAGGCTAGGGGTTGAATCGGAGCTGTAGTCACTGGTTGCCACTGCCACAGCAACTCCGGATCCGAGCCACATCTGCAACCTACACCACAGCTCATGGCAACGCCGGAACCTTAACCCACTGAGTGAGGCCAGGTATCAAACCACAACCTCATGGATACTAGTCAGATTTGTATCCGTGGAACCACAATGGGAATCTGCTCTGTGTTTTAAGATTTCATCTTTTCTTTTTAATTTATACAGTCTGCCGTTTAAGAGCTCATGCTCTCTCCTAAAGACACTTCTTTATGCTGCAGTTTAATCAGCCTACCTTCCTTCATTTCTTCATGTCTACATTGCTGAAATATTTTTGAAATATTTTTGGTTTGTCTTTAATGTCCTTAGCACATTTTTGAAATATTTTTGGTTTGTCTTTAATGTCCTTAGCATATCTAATTCCCAGAAACAATCTTTAGATCACTTAAGGCTGTACTTCTTAAACTTCAACACAAGTAAAAATCACCCAGGTTTCCATAACGTGCAAGTTCCATTTCATGGATTAAAGTTATAAGCAATATGTATCAAGGTGTAAGATACATCTTGGTTGATGCCAATGCAACAAACTGAAGACCACACTTTTAGTAGCAAGGTTTAGAAAAACCTTGAGTATTCAGTGACTTCACCGAGTTGTCCATATTCTTCAGTCTAAGGTAATTTCTCCCTACCAGCAAGGTCCCTTGTTTTGCATGTTTTTATTAGTAAAATATATCCACCGCTTCTTTGGCTAAATCATAATTCGCATCTCAGAAATCTAAAACCATGTTTATAGGCATGAGATGAATAAATACAGAGTCAACTGGGATAAACAAGATGAATTCAAAGAGAGTCATTTCAGAATTTTCTCTTTAGATTCTAAAAGCCATTTTAAAGAATGTGTGGGACTGCAGATCTATTGCTTTCTGTATGATTAAGAACAATGATTTGAAGCCAGAACTCCATTAGCGCTCTATAGCACCAATGGAGATGAGCTGTCTTATAGATATAAAGCAGCATTGGTGGTTCTTCTCACAAGATGCTAAAGTTTTTCTACTGCCTCAGCCTCATTTGCATATCAGGCCAGGATTTCTATTTAGCGAAAATCAACCTGACAGAAACTGCAACCCAAATCCTGTCACAGTTCCAAAAACTACAGCCCAGCATGATGCTCTTTCTTCTTGAGAATTTTACACCATCCCTGAGGCTTTTGAGGCCTAAGACCTTTTTAAAGAACTTTTAAGGACTTTCTCTTGCTGAAATCCATAGGGTTTTTGTTAAATTGTGGCTTTCCCATTAAAATTTTTTAAAGAATTTGTCTGTAAAAACAGACGCCAAAATTTCAACAATAATCATCATATAAAAATAGCATATGACTTAAGATAACGCCATTTACCTCAAGAACTGGCAAGCATCTGTCTGAGATGTTAATGTACCTTCAAGCTAGCAAATTAATCTACCCACAGTTTCATGAAAGCTGGCAGAATACACAAGAAACATTTTACCATTCTAGAATGATGTAGATTGGTTTTACATATTTTGAAACCAATTTATAGGGTGCACTAAGTTTAAAATGATTGTTGTTAGTGAAAACTCGTTTTTTTGGATGATATCAATAAGGCTACCTCACGTTTCTTTTGCTTGGCATTCATGTGGCATTTTTTTTATATTTTTTATACTATCTTATATAATAGTTTTTATTTTATATGACATTTGTTTTGGTATTTTAGATTTTTATTTTATATATTTTATTTTAGTTTTTTCATTTAATTTTAAATATATGTCATAAAAATGTCTTTTATTTTAGATATTTTTAAGATTGTCAGTGACAATGCCAGATCCTTAACCTGATTAACTGGGAAACTCCAAGATCTGTTTATTTCAGATATTTAATTTTTCATAGTTTTTCTAAGAAGACTATATAGATAGATGTACTGCAATCCAATCTGACAAATTAGTAATTAGAAAATAGTCTATTTAAATCTATTTTAATTATTGCAATATTTGACTTAATTTTAATATAGTATTCTCTACATTTTTCTTTCTTATTTGCATATTCCCTGAATTTTTTTTTTTCTTTTTGTCTTTTTATGCACCCATGGCATATGGAAGTTCCCAGACTAGGAATTGAATTGGAGCTACAGGCACTGGCTTATGCCACAGCCACAGCAACACAGGATCCTAGCCACATGTGTGACCTACACCATAGCTCACAACAACACCAGATCCTTAACCCACTGAGTAAGGCCCAGGATCGAACCTGCATCCTCATGCATACTAGTCTGGTTCATTACCTCTGAGCCACAAAGGCAACTCTGCTGAATAGCTTTTTTTTTTCTTCCTCATTTCGATCTCTTTCTTTTGCTGATTTGGAAGTAACATATTTTAGTACTATTCTATTCTTTGAATGGCTTCTTTAAAATGTTTCATGCATACTTACCATAAGTAAATCCCCAACCAATCATACTAACACCATTTATCTGAGAAATACAAAGACACTAGGCGACTCTATTTCTAATCACTTAATTCATTATTCTCACTGCACATTACACTATTGCCATTTATTGCAGCTCTATCTTGAATTACTACTTTTAACCTGCAGATTAGACATTATTATTTGATACAGTGATTATGAGTTTAAATTTATTCACAGTTATCAGTTTCTTTGATCTTTTATCCTATCCTTTCTTTCTACTGAAGTATATAACTATAAAGTTCATTTTTTGAGGGTAATCAGCAGTTTATTTATGAATTTTTAAAATTTATTTGAAAAATTTATTTATTTTCCTCAGTTTTGAAAAATAATTTAGCAGAAGGGTCAACTGAAATGTCTGAGGTATCACCAAAAGCTATCTATCTAGTTGTAGACTTTTTTTATTAATTCTACTATATATGCTTTATTATTTATTAGAAATTTCAATTGTTTCATCAGTTTTGGAAAATTTTTATCTAATGGCATTATCTAATGGCATTAGCTCTGAATAGTCTTTTTAAATTTCATACCACATTCTCTTATCAAATATCCATGCTTAGTCAGAAGATGCATCTCTTCAATTAAATGTAAAAAAGACCTTTACATTTAATTGACTGACCTTTAATTTTATCTGACTTTTAATTTTATCACCATTTTCATCTTATGCAATACTTAACTGATTTGTACAAATGACATTTATTTAGAATCGACTGTGCCAGCCATTTTTTCAATGAATTTACCCTTCATTATAAATTCTTGATTGCTCTGAAAAATAATTAAGAATCAATTATAACTCAGGCATTGTATTAGTCAGTGTTCTCCAGAGAAGCAGAATCAACAGAAACAATATAAACACATATATCTTACATTTGGTATCATATATTATGATATATTTATTTTATATATATGCACATATGTTTGCATATATATGTATTACATATATGTACATATATATGCATATACAATAAAGAATTGTCTCATGCTCATGCTATTATGGAAGCTGGCATGTCTAAAATTTCCAGGGTGGACCAGAAGGCTGGAGACAGAAGAAAGCCAAGCCTACAGGTCTACTCTGAAGACTGGCAAGCTGAAGACTTTAGAGAGCCAATGTTTCAGTTTGAGTCTGAAGGCCATCTAGTGTAGAATAAGAAAAATGAATAATGACATGGAGTCGAAAGCAGGCAGTCTGCCAAATTATCTTTGCTCATGGGAGGCGAGTCTTCCTATTCTATTCAGACCTTCAATTGATTGGATGAGGCCCACTCACATTAAGGACAGCAATCTGCTTTGTCAAAGTCCAGATTTAAACGTTAATCTCATTAAAAACAAAAAAACTTCACAGAAATATCTAGAGTAATTTTTAGTCAAATACCTGGACACTTGTGGTCCAGCCAGTTGGCACATAAAATAAGCCATCACAATCACCATGCATACAGAGAAAAAAGAAATATCCTTGTACACATGTTGCTTATATCCTAATGGAGAAATTGAAGTGATAAATAGAAAACACTAAAAAATTCAGAAAATGTTATGGTGATGTGATGCATAAGACTGGTAAATGTCTTGATTACATTTCAAGTTAAATACTTAAAACTTATTCCTGAAAATCTTTAACATATACAACTAATATTGGAAACATTCTAAATATGGTTAAAAGTTAATTTTGCAGGTTGAGTTTTACAGAAACAGACATGAAGATAGAGTTTGGTTTACAAGATGTACATTAGGAATCAAAAACTATGAAAGTAAGGTATAAAATGCAGGAATGACCTGAGATAGAAGGTTTAGCTATGAAAAAGCCCCAGCAAAGCTTCAGCCAATCCAGTGTGGAACTAAATCAAATATTGTCTCACTTAGTCTTGGTTCAACTGAAATGACAAGCCCTTTTTAGCCCCTCCTTACTCAGTCAACAGGTTCAGGCCATCTTAAGAAGGGTGTGAAACTGAGTGAAGAGGCTCCCTACTACTGAAGCAGATAATAAAGAAACTGACTGCTGGAGAGTGTCTCCTGACCATACTACTGCCAGTGGGCAGCAAATCCTTCCATGATAGAAATTTGGATGTCACCTTTCTGTTTGATTTCCCAATATAATGATAAAAGGAATCCCATGATCTTGAATACTTTGACCATTTATTGTCTGTTATAAACATCTATAGGTGCCACTGTTCTGAGGAAAATCAGCACTCTGACAAGCATATAAAGAATGGCCATCATTATGGAGAGTAGCTTGCTTTACATTTGGCACTTTTCAGCTCTACTTACTGAAATATAATTAAACTCATATTGTCTTAAATCATAATCAAATATATTCATTCACATAACAGAACATCCAGAGGTAAATTGGGTTTTAGGATTGGTTAAGATGTGTAACATGTATTCAAGAATCCACTTTTGTTTTTGACAAATCCACTTTAAAAAAAAAATTGGTCTCCCATGTCTGCTTCAGTCTAAGCCTCATTCTTATGATCAATAAACAGCTTCAGTAGCAGTTGGAAATATATATTTCTGACATACATCACTTTATGTCTTATTGTCCACAGTTTGGTCACATGAATTTCTTGAACAATAGTGGATGAGCTTAAAGTAGATCATGACTACTCTTATCACCAAGACTAATTCAGCAAACACATATAATTTGGGAGGGAAGGAATTCATGTCAGAGATTCTAATATAGTCTCCTTTTAAATATGAGATATTTTTTCTTATTAATGTTTGAAGAAATATCTAACAGGAATTAGAGTAGTTTAATCCTAACTTTGGAAGGAAGCAGAGATTAATTGAAATCTAAGGTGAGGAAACTTCCATACCTAAGATTACATGATTATACACTAATTTTGTTGTAATTGTTGTTGTTTAGTTGAGACCTCTGTTTTTTTGTTTGCCTTTTTTTGTCTTTTTAGGACTGCACCTGCGGCATACGGAGGTTCCCAGGCTAGGAGTCAAATCGGAGCTGTAGTCACTGGCCTATGCCACAGCCACAGTGACGCCAGATCCGAGATATGTCTGTGACCTAAACCAAGCTTATGGCAACGCCAGATCCTTAACCCACTGAGTAAGACCAGGGATTGAACCTGCATCCTCATGGATGCTACTCAGTTATCTTTCTGCTGAGCCACAACAGGAACTCCTTGAGACCTCTGTTTTAAGTGTTATGTAAATAGTGGAAGATATGTGACTACTGATATGAATATTCCTGTTCAGTTTAGCTGTCTATTGCTCTTAGAAGTCTTTCCCTTAATTTATATAACCTCTGATATAAAAATTTTCTTCTCCCAAATGCGATTCATTGTGTCCACAAAAAAATTAATAAACCTTTGATGCTTTGTTAATCAGACAGAATTATCTGATCATTTATTTTTATGCACAAAGCCTGGCTATTTATAATAGTTATTTTGTTTTAGTAGTCACAGAGCAATGCCTGGAGACTTGTGAAATAATATCTAAACTTGAATGCTTTTACAGTGACTATTATTTGGTGACTATAATTATTAAATTGTGCTAAGTCAATACAAAAATAGTTGGATCAAATTATTTTTCTCTCCAAGGCTATTCATGTTATTTAAGTTATTTGACAAAGCCAAATCCTTCACAGGAAAATAATTAATCTTGCCCTTACTCAAAATAACAAAGAGAAAAGATAAACATAAGAAGAAATAAGAAAAGAAAACCAGGAGATGGAAATGGAGTACCATGACCAAATCTCATTTCCAAAACAAATTCTTTTTGCAAAACCTTTCTGAAGAAAAGTGATGCACAGTTATGCATCTTCTATTAAAACGTAATGGCCTAGCAATGGAAACAAATCAGACTATGAATCATGAGGCTGCATGTTCGATCTGTGGTCTCGCTCAGTGGATTAAGGATCTGGCGTTGCCATAAGCTGTGGTGTAGGTTGCAGACGAGGATCGGATCTGGTGTTGCTATGGCTGTGTCATAGGCTTGCAGTTACTGCTCCAGTTAGATTCCTAGGCTGTGAACCTACATATGCTGTGGGTGTGGTCCTAAAAAAGACAAAAAGACAAAAAAAGGTAATGGCCTAGATTTATTTATTTATTTATTTATTTATTTATTTATTTATTTATTTATTTTCAGTTTCTTTCTTTCTTTCTTTCTTTTTAACACTCATAATGGATTTTATTTCAATTATAGGTGTACATAAATCATCACAAGTCAATTTTATAGATTTTGTATCCCAAACCCACAGTGCATCCCCCCAATCCCCAGATTGTCTTATTTGAAAAACCAAGGTTTTCCAAAGTCTGTGAGTCATTCTCTGTTCTGCCAATAAGTTCATGGTGTCTTTTTAGTTTCCACATGTAAGTGGTAGCATCGGGTGTTGCTGTCTAATTGTCTGACTGGTTTCACTTCACATGATAATTTCTAGGTCCATCCATGTTGCTATAAATGTTGGTCATTCATTACTTTTAATGGCTGAGTAATATTCCAACATGTGTATGTACCATATCTCCCCATACACTCCTCTGTCGATGGGCATTTAGGTTGTTTCCAGGACCTGGCTATTGCATATAGTGCTTCAATGAACACTGGAGTACATGTGTCTTTTCAAGTCATGGATTTCTGTGGATAGATGCCCAGGAGTAGGATTGCTGGATCAAATGGTGATTCTATTTTGAGTTTTCTGAGGAATCTCCATACTGTTTTCCACATTCCCACCAACAGTGTAATAGGGATCCTTTTTCTCCACACCCTCTCCAGCACTTATTGATTGCAGATTTTTTTGATGATGGCCATTCTGGCCGGTGTATTGCTACTCTGGCTTTCTTTTGATGCCTGTTTGCATGGAATATTTTCTTCCATCCTCTCACTTTCAATTTGTATGTGTTCCTAGAAGTGAAGTGGGTCTCTTGAAGACAGAATATATATGAGTCTTGTTTTTGTATCCATGTGGCTAGTCTATGTCTTTTGGTTGGGGCATTCAGTCCATTAACATTTCAGGTAATTACTGATATATATGTTCTTATTGCCATTGTATTAACTGTTTGGGGGTTTTGTTGCTTTTTCTTTTTTTTTACCCTGACGTTTTGATATAGGAGTCTATATACGAATGAGATTGTTTTAAGTTGTTGGTTTCTTAATTGCACGTGCATCTCCAGAGACCTGCATTTGTGCTCTCTTCTCACGATTTCTGATATTGGTAGCATAATTGTGCACGGATGATTATCTTTACTGTATATATGCCTTTCCTGGTGAGCCTTGTCATTTGTGATGTTTTTGTTTCTGGTTGTGGCCTTTTCTTTTCTGACTAGAGAAGTTCCTTTAAGCTTTGTTGTAAAGCTGGTTTAGTGTTGCAGAAATCTCTTAGCTTTTGCTTATCTGTGAAGGTTTTGATCTGTCCTTCAAATCTGAATGAGAGCCTTGCAGGGTAAAGCAATCTTGGTTGGAAGTTTTTCCCTTTCATCACATTAAGTATATCATGCACAACCTTCTTGCCTGTAGAGTTTCAGCTGAAAAATCTGCTGACAACCTTATTGGGGTTCCCTTGCATGTCATTTGTTTCTTTTCCCTAGTTGCTTTCAAATTTTTCTCTTTGTCTTTAATTTTGGTCATTTTGATTAATATGTGTCTCGGGGTGTTCCTCTTTGGGTTTATTTTATATGGTACTCTTTGCACTTCCTGGATTCGAGTGAGTGGTTCCTTTCCCATATTAGGAAAGTTTTTGGCTAATATCTCCTCGAATACTTTTTCTGTCCCCTTCTCTCTCTCTTCTCCCTCTGGCACCCCTATAATACGAATGTAGGTGCGTTTAACATTATCCCAGAGTCCTCTGAGACTCAACTCATTTCCTTTCAATCTTTTATCTCTTTTCTCTTCCGCATTAGTGATTTCCAATAAACTGTCCTCCACCACACTGATTGGTTCTTCTGCCTCCTGTATTCTAATCTTGGCTGCTTCTAATGAATTTTTTACTTCAGTTATTGTATTTTGCATCTCTCCTTGTTTAATTTTTACATCTTGTATTACTCTGCTCAGTGTTTCCTGTAAATTATCAAGTTTTGCCTCCAGTTTATTTCCAATGCCTTGCATCATCTTCAGCATCAACAGTCTAAAGTCTCTTTCTGGGAGGCTGATAATCTCCTCATCACTGAGCTGTTTTTCTGGGCTTTTCTGTTTCTCTCTTATCTGAGTTAGAGTTTTCTGTCTTTTCATTTTTATAGGTTTTTGGTGTGGTGACCTTTTTGCTGACACTAGAGTTGTAGCCTCTCTTAGATCTGGCGTTTGCCTCCCCTGTGGCTAAAGTTGGTGTGGAGGGGTCTTGCTGTAGGCTTCCTGATGGGAGGGACTGATGCCTGCCCACTGGTAGGTGGGGTTGATTCTTATCCCTCTGATGGGTGGGGCTTTGTCTTTGGATGAGATTAGAGGCTGACTGTGTGCCTGAGGGGTCTTTAGGCAGCCTGTTAACTGAAAGGTGGGGCTGTGAACCCACCTGGATTATTGTTTGCTCTGGGGCTTCTCAGCGCTGATGGGGGGGGACCAGATTTTCCCAGAAATGGCCACCTCCAAAGAAATGCAGGCTAATGAATGTTCCGGAGAGCTTCACCTCCAATGTCCTTCCCCCACAACATGGCACAGTGATCCCTGATTTCCCAGGAGATCCTCCAAGAATTGCAGTCAGGTTCCACCCGGATTCCTATGGAGACTGCTTTGCCCTGGGACCCAGTGCGCGTGAAAGTCTGTGTGTGCCTTTCAAGAATGGAGTCTCTGTTTCCCCCAGTCCTGTGGAGCTCCTGCACACAAGCCCCGCTGGCCTTCAATGCCAGATGCTCTGGGGGCTCTTTCTCCCTGTGCCCGATCCGCAGGCGTGGGGTTTTGACGTGAGGCTCAGAACTATCAGACCTGTAGCTGAGTGTGCTGCAGTTACTTTCCAGTCTGTGGGGCTTCCCACCCAGGAGGTATGGGGTTGCTTCTATAGCGTAATCACCCTCTTACCTCTTGATGTGGTCTCCTCTTTGTTTTCTGGAGTAGAATATCTTTTTTGGAAATTTACAGTCCATTTGGTTGAAGGCTGCTCGGCACTTGGTTGTAGTTTTGTTGTTTTTTGGGAGAGAAGTTGAGCTCCAGTCCTTCTATTCCGCCATGTTAATCCAACCTGGTAATGGCCTAGATTTAACCCTTTGTTTTCTTTTTTATCACTTCAAATTCAACAGCTCACTAACTTATCTTTTTCACAGAAGATGTAGTTAGTAAAAAAGCAAAACTTATTATATTGTCAATTATAATTGATAGTTGGAAGTTCCCATGTGGCTTAGTGGGTTAAGAAACTGGCATTGTCGTAGCTGTAGCACAGGTTGCAACTGCGACACAGGCTCAGTCCTTGGTCCAGGAGCTTCCACATGCCACAGGTGCCGCCAAAAAAAAAGTTGAGATTTTTGAAATTTCTAAGATCAGTTTAATTTTTAAATGTATTATTGTTAACTGGAATGATGAAGTTCACAGTTACCTGTAATGATGTTCACTCTTAATGTTTTCCTTTTGTTTCTCCTTACAACAGAGATTTGCCCCAAATGCTACTATGATGAAGCTCACTATTGTTAGCATCTGATTCAACCATTGCTTACACAAGAAAGCCTAAATGATTTAGCTTCCAAAGCTAACTAGTATACATTTAAAAACTAATAGAGGAGGGCTAGGTCAATGTAAATGAAAATATTTTATTGAATAATGCAGTAGCATTTAGTATTGACTTATTATAAATGTGTAAATTATAACTTGACCTTTGATGATGATCTCAGTAATTAATCCTTGATATAGAGTCTCAAATATTGAAGGCATTCTGAGTCAAGTATTCATAATTTTAGTATTATGCATTTTCTAGCTCTGTGAGATTGTACCCAAAGTAAATTCAAAGTGAAAATTTCACCCAATGCCTAGAAAATCATTGCCATTAAGTTTTATTGTATATCATTTAATGTCTGGATTATGTAATAAGATAGTCATTTAAGTATTTTTTTCTTTTTGTTCTATTCAAATAAAAGTTGTTTATTGATAAAGAGGTGATTTTTTAAGAGAAGTACCAAGTTGGATATTTCCTGTATTTCTTCTAGTAGTTACAAATTTTATCATGCAAATTCCCTAAGAACCTTTGCTCCTGAATTTAAAATAAATGTCAAATTCTCTAACCAGGTGAATCACACCTAACAAAATTTGTTTATCCCTAACTCACCAACATCTAAAACTCTTTAAAATAAGTTATCATCTACTAGGCATTATGAGTGTTATTCATAATTTATAAAATGTATTTATCCCTATCTCTCGTTCCTTACCATATTAAAGTTCATGGAACTTAGTACATGGAAATCTACTTAGGTATATCCTTTTCCAGAAGGCCTTCTTCAATTATTTCATAATCATAGTAAACACACTTAATCTGTCCCAATGAATCTGTATCTCCTTGTTTCTTCAGTCTCAGAATGCTCCTCTTCAACTCTAATTAATAGCAATAAATGGTGCCTTCATCTCCCTATTGTTCAAATCAGAGTAAGGAAGATGGAGGGAAGCATCATCTACCATTAGTTCATCCAATCCATCTCCAAAATATACCTTAGATTTATTTCTTAAGTTTGCTTACAAGGTTTAATTCCAATGCTTTCTGAGATTCTCTAAAAGCTTTGTGATTGGTCTCCCTTCCTTCCTATGATAGACTGAATTGTCCCACCTCTCCAAAATTCATGGGTGGAAACTTAATTCCAATATGACGGGAAATATGGCTATTAAGGTGGTATTTAAGATTAAATGAGGTCATAACAGTGGTGCCCTAATCCAACAGTACTTAGTGTTTTCATAAGAAAAGTAAGAGATACCAAGAAAGCACAAGCATAGAGAAAAGGCCACAGGAGGGTGGGAGGACTAAGCGAGAAAGCAGCTGTCCCCAAGTCAATGAGAGAAGACTCAGCAAAAATGAACCCTGTAGTAGTGCTTTTGGACTCCCTTGATTTTGGTCTGTCAGATTCCAGAACTGTGAAAAAATACTTTTTTTAAAGCCACCTAATCTATGTTACCTTGTTATGGCAGCCATAGCAGACCAATTCCCCCAATTTTATCTGTTCCCAGTATATAGTATCTACATGGCAGACAATGTCTCTTATAAGCATTTACACACACATCACACACATATAAATACATGGATGTAGGTGTAAATCTGTAGTGTATATGAATGTCTGTGTGTGTGTGTGTGTGTGTGTGTGTGTGTGTGTGTGTGTGTATGCAATTTTGATTAAATTATGTGGTGGGTCTCCATTGCCTTACAATGAAATAATGATTCCAATAATTCCTTAGGAGGCCTACAGTACCTTGATAAAGACACTGCCTCTTTTCTCTAATTTTTCTCTAACTCTGTTTTAGATATTTATTTCTCTTCTCATTATCTTGCAGTTACAGTGGTCTTTTATTAATTATACCTACCAAGTTTTAGCATCTCTGTGTTTTTATACATGTCTTTTTCTTTTCTTTTTTTTTGTCTTTTTGCCTTATCTAGAGCCGCACCCACGCTATTTGGAGGTTCCCAGGCTAGGGGTCTAACAGGAGCTGAAGCTGCCGGCTTTCACCACAGCCACAGCAACACGGGATCCGAGCTGCGTCTCTAGCCTTCACCACAGCTCACGGCAACGCCGGATCCTTAAACCACTGAGCAAGGCCAGGGATCGAACCCGCAACCTCATAGTTCCTAGTCGGATTCGTTAACCCCTGAGCCATGATGAGAACTCCCTATACATATGTCTTAATACATCACTTGACTCAATTTGGGAGGACCAGATTAAATATCTCTTCTTAGACAGACTATCCATAGAATATCTCTCATTCAATTTTTTTGTATCTTTATTATACTGTATTATATAACTGTAACTGTATTATAGATATAGTTTGTGTGTGTGTGTGTTTGCACGTGCACACATTATTTCCCCTAAGAGATATGATCTTACATACACTGCATATGAGGAGAAGGATTCTGATTGCCTTTCACTCACTTAATAAGATTTGGGGTGGGATTGGTGGAAGATGAAAAATTATCAGTGCCATGGAAAAAGTATCTCCTTGGCATCTGAGTGCCACCTTCCTTTCAAAATGTTTTTGGAACTGAAAATGTAGACAATCAGGTTTACACACACTATCGCTGTAGCCAAAGTGATTTTCACTCCAGAAACAGTGAATTTCACCATTAATTCATAGAAGATAATATCATCTTAGTGTAGCTCAGGCTACCCCTCAATAGTCCATTCAATTTTTGTTTCTCCACACTATTGACATAAAAGTATACTGGCAACTTTTTTATGACTGCAAAGCAGATTTACAAAGGATATATCTGGGATTGGTATATAGAAGACCATATCATTGAATTTCTTGTTTACTTAAAGACTTAGTGGTATCTTTGAATGCAGGAATGATGTTCTGGATAGCACAACAACCATCAAATCACAGTCTGCCAATCTTTCTTTTGGATCGTAGCTATACATACACTATGGTCATGATGGTGAAGTTGACTTGGATTTTCTTGTCTAAAGGAAACAAGAAGTTGTTGGTATGGGAAATAATACTGACAATGTTGAAAGAGATAAGGTACTGTCATGGTTCACTCCCATCACAAACATGGAAATATTAGTAAAATAGGAACAGATAATGACACTTTTATTGCACACTATAGGTGAGGCTTTCAAAGACTGAAGACACCCACGAACCCCACATCACATTTAACATTGTTTCACTCTACTCAGGCTAGTGGAATCTCACTCCTGAAAAATAGGGATGGGCTTCCCACTGACCACAAGCTTCTTATTCTCACTGAGGATGGTGCATTAAGCATATTATAAGAGTAACTCAAATAGTTGAGGTGGTAACGGTTAGAAAACCTTCTGTGCTGGTATTGAAAATAATCCTAGTGACCAGCTGCCCAATCCTGCCAAATCTTTTTGTTGTAATCTCTTTATCATGCCTCAAGAATGTGTCACTTAGCAAGAATGCATGACTTTGACAGAATTTTCAAGGAACTCTATGTTTAATTTCCAAGCTTCCTTTCTCATTAGAGAAATTTCATAAGCTTAAATACTTTCCATTTATTTGTTAATAAATGACACAAATTTAAATATTCACAACTGAGTTCAACCTTCCCATAGTGATACATGGAAAGTCAATGGCTGATGGTGTCACATATATCAAATAGCATGTTCCAAGTCACTCAAAAAGGATAATTTTATATAGAACTTCTTTTACCTTTATTTAAATCACTCAAATATATCACCTTATAGCAGCTAAAATTTCCATGATTTTTATCACCTAAGGATTCTGAATGCACATTCCTCATATCACACACCTGCTTTGGGGATATACATATCACAATCAAAAACATATTTTCTCCTTATATTTTCAAAAAAGATGAAACTCTAAGTTTGTTTTGGAACTATCTGATATTATAACTTTTAGGCAAGATGTTTTCTAAATACAACAGTTACTCATTTCGCAGGAGTATAAATCGTAATTACAGAGGAATCATGAGATTAAAATGCCACAAGAAAGGATGAGAGAGGGTCATGTATAGAAGATAGCTTGATGGGGAGGGGGATTAGATTTCACATTTAATGTAGCTGTTTTCCCCTTCTAATAAATAGTGATATGCAGGATTGTTACATGATCCTGAAAGAGTTATGTTGCATTCTGCAAATGAAAGTGATAGGTTCCTGCAATTAACTTTAGACTTCTTCTCATTTATACTGTTTATTACAACAGAGTAAGAAGAACAGAACTTTGTTAAAAATGGAAGTAGTGGCCCATAATTCTTTTCTTAAAAATATATTTAACAAAATGAAGTCAAAGTTGCCACCACTTTTTGAAAAAAAAAATCCAATAATTTCTCAGGGTATAATGGTTCGCTAACATACACAAGTAATACGAAAGATTTCAGTCTTAAGAATAAAACAATACCTTATTAATTTGCTTAGTAACAAAAATTAGTTGAACAATGTACAGTTAGGTTATTTTCACTGTCGGAATTCAGTCTCTGCTTGTCTCTTTATACTGACAAAAGCCATTATAAAAAAGAGGGAAGTGGGAGTTCCTGTTGTGGCTCAGCAGGTTTTGAACCTGACTGGTATCCAAGAAGGTGTGAGTTTAATACTTGTCCTCACTCAGTGGGTTAAGGATGTGGAGTTGCTGTGAGCTGTGCTGTAGGTCACAAAGTAGTCACAGATGAGGCTCGGATCTGGTGTTGCTGTTGCTGTGGCAGTGGTGCAGGCAGGCAGCTGAAGCTCTGATTTGATCCCTAGCCTTAGAACTTCCATATGCCATACATATGACCCTAAAAGTTAAAAAAAAGAAAAAGAGGTATGTGATGATGTGATAATGGCAGACTTTAGGAAATTATGTCGAAGAGGTCTATGAACCATATTTTTTAAAGCAAGATGATATAATTAAAATATGGACAAATATGTACACAAAATTAGAATGTTCATAAATTTTTTAAAGTGTTTCATTTTTTATTGATACAACAGCTAATAAATAATGATAAAGATTGTTTTGTGATGAGTAATAACTTTCTTCAGGATGGTGGAGAGAGTAGACATCAATAAATTCTGAAAATACAAACTTATACGTGATGAAAAGATATCTTTAATTTTTTGCACACTGAATACTGTATATACATTTACCTGACACATGACTCAAAGTATTGAAAGGAAAATCTTCCTCATGAAACTTCCAGCAGTCATATTTATTAAAATATCATTCACTTCTCAGCCAGAGAAGTCTTCTCCTGGTCTTATTTGTGTTGCTCTTTACCTGTCTCTCAAGATTGTTTCATCCTTCACATTACTAATCAAGCCAAGGCCACCATATCTTATTTTACTAAAACAGCCTAACACCTGATCTTATTGACCCTTAATTCAAAAACATGGAATTACATTGTCTACACTAATGCAAATCTCAGCATGCATACACCTCTTACAAAGATCTCCGTCTCTCCTCATTCCTCTGTGGTCAAAACCAACTGCCTTAACTGGCCTACCTAACCTGGCCTCTAATAACTTCTAAAGCCTTACCACATGACTCTTTACTTTTGTAACAGGACATTTAGAATGCTCTGTGTTTTCCCAATACCCTTTGGCCTGTGATCTATTGTATTGGAAGGTGCTCTTCTTCCTGGCTAGAGTTTTCTGCAGATTCTTCTCCTAAATCCTGTTCAGATTTGAGACAGCAGTTTAGCACTCATTTCTTTAGGAAGGAACCTCATCCACAAAGCCCTGGTGAGATGCTTATTCTATATTATTCTTCAGCATGAATATATGTCTGTTTGTTACATGTCTAAGGTCTTAGTGTGTGAACTTGAAGGCAGATATTCAAATTTCTTTCCTCTCCTATCCCTACTACAAAGAGCAGTGCCTGGAACATAGAAGTTTGGTGAACAGTTGTGGATTAATAAATTCTGAAGCCTTTAATAGGCTGAGTTACTTGTGTGTTTACATCACCATTATAATATACATGTCAATTTTAGTATTTAATTATAGATGTTTTTAAAATATACAGATTTTATGTGTTTAATCAAGTTTCTACATAGTGCTTTGTAAATGCCATATTGACTAACTCTCATTTTTATGTTCTAATTCTATATATTATATATTATATATTATTATATATTATTCTGTCTCAATAAATCTAAATTGATTATTTATCTATAAAATCAAATGGTGATGATAATATGATACTCATCTGTTGAGTGATTATTAAAATATCTCCAATGAAAACTTTAGGAAATAGAAAAGAAAGAAAAGGGAACAAAAGTCAACACTTCTTTACTTTGTCAGTTTAAGCTTCTCAATGAAAAGAGAAAGGAAAGAAAATATTGATTTTAGAAAGTGTTAATCAAACTTATTTAAATCCAAGATAGGAGAATGCCAAACCCACTTAAATAATATAGGTCACATGATAGCCATGCTCTATTAATACAAAAATTTACTAATTTACTTAGTGAGTTTCTGTAGTTAATCAGAAAAAATGATGATGATCTAAGTTAACACCAAGATCTGAAAAGGAATGAAAACGGATAATTATTTTAAAGTATATAGGAATAACTTTTATTTGTTACTTGTAAATGACATTTTTATAATGAGATCTTACATTTAAGTATTACTTTGTGGTTTAGCAAATAAGCATTCATATACATTATCCAAAAGGACAGATAAGAAAGCTATGAAAATTTGTGCATATTTAGAGTTTAGTCCAACATTTCCTATATAAGCAAAATAGATTTTTAGATAAAAGGAAATGTGAAATTATATTTTATTGATCATTTAACACATATTTATTAAAGAGAAGATAGACTCCATCTCTTTTTTATTTTTCTCTCACTTAGTTTCATAAACTGCTCTTTGAATACTGATTGAATATATTATATCATAGTTTTAAACACAGGATGAACATACCCATCCAAAATATTTTACTGCTACTAAAATTACTTTTGATATAATTGCTTAAAACTTTGAATTGCTTTAAACATAAATGAACTACTACAAATAGAAAAAAATTTTAAGGTGTCATGAATTTTAATATTTACCAAAAAATGTGGAGTTAACATAATCAGGAAAAGCATGAAAATCAAATCAGTTTTGTTAGTTTCCTCAGCCATTAAGATCAATGAAAATCAAAGGGTATATATATAAAAATTATAAAATTTAATAAAAACTTCTTTTAAAATTTATTACAAAATTTAAAAAAATACTTTGAGTTGATTTACATTACTCAAACTGAAGAATTAGATGGAAGGATTAAACTATGATGAAAGATTCTAAACCATGTGAAAGATAAATGCCAATGAGAGATTTAATGAGAGAATTTCATTCTTGTTAATCCTAAAGAAGTATTTCATATTTTATTAATAAGTTGCATCCTGGAACACAGCGTTTTTCTAGACCTAAAACTATAACATCCACATGAACAATTAACTGAAACATTTCATTTATGAAAATTTGGTGACACAACTGGAAAGAGCTCAAGGTTAGATGTCAAATACTGTGATAAATTTGCTCCTTTTAATAATTTTGTAAAAAGTATTTTAATTTTATTTATAAAAACATATAGATATTAAATATATAAAATATATAATGACACACCTACTTTTTCAACTAAACGTATTATATTACCTTTGTTTTCACTTCATTTTTAAACCTCTAGTTCCTATTTTTCAGCAAATATTCTCAAGTCTGGTCTTTTCCAAACCATTAAATGCAATCCACTTTTGCTATTTTAGATATTCCTTCTCCAAAGCAATTCCTACTTTAAAAACATCTCTCCCTTTATCTCTACAATGGTTTACAATTGTTTACATCAATGATAGTACTGTTCCACTATAATCCATACTCTACAGAGCACTCCTCCCCTCATTAGAAAATGTATGTCTCTCATAAATAACAGATTGCATTAGTTCCACATTATATCTAATAGTTTTAAATCCTTTAATCCAATTTATAAAGCCATGCATAAATTTGTAAAGAAATAATATTTTAAAGTTTCCTCTTACAACTTTTAAATTTTTCCAACATATTTTGAATATATAATTATTAGAAGTGAAATAATGTTTTCTACAATCAATAAAGAAGACTATATGAGGTCAAATAATCAAAAGACTAAAGGAAACCAGGATAAACATAAAATGTAACAGTACAGAACTCCAAACAGACATCAAACATATTTTCAGTAAGCTCTGACACTTGGCTGCCCTTTTATAAAATTGTTCTCTATCTTAATCTGAATGTCTTTATCCTTGAAAAATATCAGTAGCAAGATATCTTAACTAAAAGTGTGGCTATGGCAATGAACTGAAAACATAAGTTTAAAAGTTTATATCTGAAGTAATTAGTGATCTATAAATATTAGGCATTATTATGTGGGATCTAATTTTCTTCAACTTTTAGTCAAGAGTTTTAAAACTATTTTCATTATAGAAATAAATGAATGCAGGTGCAATGAATCCCAAAAATCAATATTATTTGTAGCAATACATTATTTCTCAATTGATCATTTGTCTCTTTAAGAATACTCATTACTACTAAACACATCTTTTGTGTCCTTTGGAAAAGATGATCTCTTTGGTAGATAACATATGAAACTGTGCTGCTGCTTTTCTCATCCATTTACACCTCTCTATGCTTACTGTCAAACTTTATTTTTGTGCCTCATCTATACAGTCCCAGTTTTCTAGCTATTCACTCTCTTTTCAGACTAGACCCTAGCATATCATAATCAGGATGTTCTGTTCATACTCTTAAGACAACAACCTAACTGAATCACTCTTACTCAGTGCTGTCTACCACCACTGTAAAGTGAATTAAATTTGTTAAAAGAGCTTAGTTTTTATTAAAGATTCACAGATATAATTGTATCTGTCTCTCTAGTATTATCTTTTTCCTTTTTCCCTAACATGGATTTGATGTATTTAGATTTGATTTATCCATGTATTAGTCAATCTGGAAAGCATATAGTTCTCTTGGTTTCCAGCTCTTCTTCTATCTCCTTTTCCACTCAGAATATTTTACTCTATGACATTTAACATTTTTTATGGATTCTATTTTATCAACCTATGATATTAGAGACATTCCTTACAGCCTCCAAATCTTCCATAATAGACCTACTTTTATGACTAAAAAACTGATTCATCTGCATTCTTATGATGACAAAACCATCCTTCTGTATTATTTAGATACCAGATTTATGTCATGCCTGATGACATAGTTTACACTGAAAACCATCTTGAGCTTTTCATATATATTTTCATATACCTAATTGTTCTATTATTTTAAATTTTTAAGGAACTGATTATTATATCGAATTATTTTATAACTAACACCAAGATTATATAACACATCGCTCATAGTAATCACAATTTAATATAAAGTTTATAAAATATTAAGTACAGCATATATATTTTAAACTATGTATTTTAAATAGCTGAAAGGCCAGGCAATACAAATCATTCAGTATCTCTTAAGAATATGGAGTTCCCATCATGGCTCAGTGGTAACGAACCTGTTGGGATCCATGGTGATGCGGGTTTGATCCCTGCCCCCACTCAGTGGGTTAAGGATCTGGCGTTGCTCTGAGCTATGGTGTAGGTAGCAGATGTGGCTCGGATCCCCTATTACTGTGGCTTGAAGTTGCAGCTCCGATTCGACCCCCTAGCCATGGAACTTCCAAGTGTCACAAGTGTGGCCCTAAAAGAGCAAATAAAATAAATATATAGGTAACTATTTAGAAGAGAACTGTCTATAATAGACCATTCTATGATAATGTCAATAATCGCACTATTCTGTACCTATCCTGTTCAATATGGTAGCCTCTAAGGTATTTTGCCTATTTAAACACTTGAAATGTGGCTAGAGTGACTGAGAAAATACAGTCTCAATTTCATGTGGCTATTGATTACTATCTTGAACAATGAAGTTCAGATGCACAATGTCAAGTTGACTGTTCTAGGTGTCATTAAATAATGAGAGGATAATACATGTGTTATAAAGCATGCTCCTTGAACTTTGCTATTAATTACCTGTGATTATAGTAAGCTATATGGGTGCCATTCTATGCTTAAATTTTCTCAAGGAGAGAATTCCATAGGATTCTTTTTCCTTCCAAATTATATTTTGATTCACTTTAAAAACTTATTGCACAGTAAAATTTTCTTGTTTTCGTTAAGTTCTAAGAGTTTAGACAAACACATATAGTCGTGTAAAGATCAACATAGACAAAATATTGAATAATACAATTTCATCATTGTAAATTTTTTTTCTCATGCCCCTTTATAGTCAACTCCATATAGGATTTGTCACTGAATGTAGAAAACATTTATTTACTTCTGAGAATCATATAATCAAAAATACATTGGAAAAAATTTTGAGTTCTCAAAAGAACAAAAAAATATTTGGAATTGATCATTAGGAAATGTAAGGACACTGGCTAAATGATATCTGAGAGAGGCAGATAACAAACCGTTTAGAAAGTGTTCCTGGAAAAGTGCAAACCTCAAGGGAAGGGATGAATCATTTATTTTGCACAAGGGAATGTGTCGAAACAGTATAATGGAAAGGAAAATTTTGCCTTTCAGAGCAGATAGTGGATAATTGATGCATGCATTCATTTAGAATAAATCTCTAATGCTTAGAGCAATTAAATAATGAATTAATAATGTATCTGTATATTCCTTTCATTTACTGCAGAATAATTATTTGCATAGAACTTACATTAAAAGGCAAAAAAGTCAGAAAAATATTTTAAAACTCTGCTTCAAGTCATTTTTCAATTAATAGCATAGTGAAGAATTACTGGACCAGGATCTGCGAAAGCTGAAGACATAGTAGATTATCTGGGTCATAGGAGCTATGGTTTTCCTGGGATCTTACCAATTCAGTAGGAGTCAGATGAACTGCTAACCAATTAACAGAATTAGAGACACCCATCAACAGTTTTGAAAGCTTTATAAGGCTATGAGCATCAGGTACTGAAATCTAGGGATTTATAAATTATGGATGAGCTCTATTAAAAATCTCTACATTGGATTAGGACCTAACAAAGGTATATTTTAGGAGTAAATATGAATTTTCTTCCACCACAGACCCTCACAACACTATCTTAATATGGTGGTTTCTCAATAAGTTAAACATAAGACTTCCATATTACTTAAGAATTCCACCCTTGCATCTATACTCACAAGAGTCAAGAAAAGGCATTCAAGTAAATATTTGTATACAAATATCGATAGCACTAATCACAATAGTCAAAATGTGGAAACAATCCAAACATCCATCATCAAATGGATGTATAAAGAAAATGTAGTATTATCCACATAATGGAATGTTATTCGGCCACTACAAAGAATGAAGCTCCATACATTACAAATGGGTGAACCTTAAATACATTATGCTAAATGAAGGAAACCAGATAACACAGAAGGTCACATACTCTATGACTCCATTTATATAAAATACCAAAAATAGCTCAATCTATAGAGGGAAAATGGATTAGGTTGTCAGGGCAGGTGGTAAAGAGAGGTGGGGAATGATTGTTTAATTGTGCATGGGGTCTTCTTTGAAGGTGATGTGATGTTTTAGAATGAGACAGAGTAATGATTGCACAACACTGTGAATGCCACCATGCTACTGAACTGCACATTTTAACATGGTTAATTTTATGTTGTATAATTTCTACCTCAATAAAAAAGAAAAATAAAAGCAAAAAAAAAAAGTAGGTAAAATTAAACATGACTACGATGTAACCCAGAAATTGCACTCCTGGGTTTCTAACCCTAGAGAGAGGATAATACTATCTTCACACAATATCCTACACACAAATGTTCATATCAGTTTTATTTATAATAATCCCAAATTGAGGTTAAATAAGCTGTGATATATATATATATAACACATACCATGGGACGCTATTCAGTGTCATAAAGGAAAAAACACTGATAAAAGCAGTAGCCTGAATGAATATCCTGAGAATCATGCTGATTGAAAAACAGCAACTATATACTTTATGACTTGATTTATGTAACAGGTTGGTGGTATCCAGTGCTCAGAGAAAGCAGGAAAGGGTTTGGAGGGATGTTGGGGGAGTATAAAAGGATAATAACATGAATTATCTTACTGATGGAATTAGTCTTTCTTTTTCTTTTTTTTTGTCTTTTTGCCTTATCTAGGGCTGCATCCACGGCATATGGAGGTTCCCAGGCCAGGAGTCTAATCAGAGCTGTAGCTGCTGGCCTTCGCCACAGCCATAGCAACGTGAAATCCGAGCCGCGTCTGCTACCTACACTACAGCTCACAGGCAATGCCAGGATCCTTAAGCCACTGAGCAAGGCCAGGAATCGAACCCGCTACCTCATAGTTCCTAGTCGGATTTGTTAATCACTGAGCCATGACAGGTACTCCGGAATTGTTCTTTCTTTATTGCATCAATGTCAATATCTTGATTCTGATATTATGTAGTTTCACAAAATGTTACCATTGTGGTAAACTCATAGGGTATATAGGGTCTCAGAATTATTTCTTACAATTCCATGTAATTTTACAATTATCTCAAAATAAAGTTTAATTTTAAAAAATTTACACAAACTCTTGCCATAAATATGAAGTGAAACACTCCCCAATCTATTTTGAGTCCTGGTCAACTTAAAAAGTAAAACTTGACAAGGCTATCTTAAAGGATAGCTATAAGTCATCATTCATGAACATACTTGAAAAACACTTAACAAAATAGCTAAGTAAATGCAGAAGTCTATTTAAAATAGCTATATCTTATTACCATACTGGTTGTACAAATTAACCAGGAGAGCAAAATTGATTTAACATTTTTTTTTAAAAATCAGTCACACAATCCACCACAGTGGCAGAATAAAGGGATAAAATATATAATCCATATAATCATTTCAATAAATGCAGAAAAATCTTTTAATAAAGTTGATCATTTAATAAATTTAATCATCAACATTTATTCACAGTTTAAAATCACTTTCTCTCTGTGTATATACATATATATATGGCTTCTTAATATAGTAAGAATTTATTAACTCAAAAAATTCAGCCAACATCATAATTGAGAGTGAAGTTTTATTTATTTTTTTTTTATTTTTGCATTATAGCTGGTTTACAGATTTCTGTCAGATTTTCCAACTGCACCATGTGGTGACCCGATTACATGTACATATATGGATTTGTCACATGTAATTAGATATAGTTCCCCGTGCATTACAGTTGGAGCTCCTTGCTATTCCATCATTAAAGCAGTAGTTATCCCCACTCCCTCC